>LNAC01000833.1:362615-434778 GCA_002007465.1 Ailurus styani | reverse complement strand
GATTACAAGTAGGCAGAGAGGCAGGCAGAGAGACAGGGAGAGGAGGAAGCAGGCTCCCTGCTGAGCAGAGAGCCCGATGCGGGCCTCGATCCCAGGACGCTGAGATCATGACCTGAGCCGAAAGCAGAGGCTTTAACCCACTGAGCCACCCAGGCGCCCTGGACCATCCACTCCTTATTAATACTTTGACAATATCCAGTCTTGTTGTTTACCAGCCACCAACCCCCCATTTGACTGTCACATTACTAGTCCAATTTTTAAAAAATCTTTTTACAGATAATTGTTTGCATAAATTGCCCCCTGAAACTAGTGGCTTCTTTCTCTCGATTTTCAAATTTATCAGCTACACTGAAGTCTATTTGATGTAGGCCAGGTTTTTGTTATCTGTATCCCTGCATCTCTCCATCTCTCTCTCCCCCAGAAACACAGAACAATATACATATGCATCTATTAGTCGCCTTTTTGTTGTAAAGAAAGGCTTTTCCACCCCCATTTATTTCTTTTTATCAGTTAATGTGTGGGTTGATTGATATCAGTGGGGACTTTCAGATTCCTCTCCACAAAGCTTATAGGAATTTGCACAGCCACCAGAAACTGCATGTGAATGTGAATGTCTGGTTCCCCACACACTTGCCAGTAGAAAGTGTTGTCATCCTTTTAAATGTGCATCAGTTTGATAGACATGATATCACAGTGTATTAATTTGCATTTTTTCCGATTATGAGTGACCTAAGGGCCTTTTTAATGTATTTTTAATTGTGTATTTATGTCTAATTTTAGACTTTCTCTTCTTTTTCTCTTCTGTTCTAATGCAAAATTAGTTCATTCATATGCCAGAACAACAATATTTTAATTAAGGAAATTATACTATATTTTAATATCTGAGAAGATTAAATCTCCTTATAGTTTCTTTTTCCAGTGTTTCCCGGCTTTTTCTTACAAGTTAAAAATAAAGATAACTTGGTATTTTTATTTGGATTATGTCAAATTGATGAATTAAGCAGAACATAAATTTTACGATGGTTGGCATACCATCCAAAACCAGTAAATGTCTTTACATTTGTTCAGTTCTCATTTTGTATCTTTCACAAGTTTAAAACATTTTCTCACATAGTATAGTATAGTATAGTATGGTTTTAGTACATCTTTTGTTAATTTTATTCCTAAATATTCTATCTTTGTTACCATTATAAATGGGGTTCTTTCTGTCTTTATATGTTCTGACAAGTTATTAATTGTGTGTGTGAAAGATACCGATTTCTGCATGTTAGTTTTATATCCTATCCTATTTTACTGTATTCTTATATTATTTGAATTAGTTGTATAATAGATTCGTTTTCAGGTTGACTATCATATCATCTGCAAAAAGAGGTAATTTTGCTTCTTTTCCAATTATTCATTCCTCTAACTGATTTCTCTTGTTTAATTGTATTGGCTAATACTTCCAGTACATTACTGAGTAGCAGTGGAGATTATTCCTAATCTTAGTAGAAAAGTCTCTATTCATTCCATGTTACATAAGGTGTTGGTTTCAGGACTAAGGGGTATTTTAGTATATCTATATTTTCTTCTTTTTTCTTCCCATAGTTACCTAGTAGTATGTACATTTTGTTAATTTAAAAAAATAGAATTTGATTTATTCACTTGTTATATGATTTCTATATTCTCTACACCATTAATTTATTTCATCTTTACTAATTCCATATGCATTCTTTTGGTCTTCCTTTATAAATTTTTGTTTGGGAAATTATCTTATTTATTTTTACTTTTAAATCTTAATATGAGTGCTTGGGGCTATTACTATTCCTCTGATCAGTGGTTTCAGTGCATCTCATAGATGATGATACAGATGTTTTTATTATCTTTTTTTTAGGAATTTTAGAATTAAAATTTTTAACTTAATTTAAAATTTTTACATTTTTGTATTTCTTTTTCAACCAGGTTTTATTTAATAAGCTTTTAAAAATATTCTCAGTTGGGAGGACTTTTTAATTACATTAATAATTTCTAGCTTGTTGCTTTGTCATCAGTCAATATTATTTAAAATATTTCTAATTTGTGGAAATTATTCATGCTTCCATAGTGACCTTAAAACTATCCATTTTTTAAAGTTGCACATTCTCAAACTTGAGGTGTATTTCATTATCACACCCCATTACCAGTGTGTAAAATTCAATATGTATCCATATGCTCTACCTTACTGATGAAATTTAAGCCTTCTATAACTTTTCTTATTTTTGTCTACTTGAACTGTTTTCTTTTGAAAGTGATGTTAAATATCTTTCTTATTATCATGCTTCTATTTCTGTCTTCACGGTTCTCTTTAAATTTCTTCATTATAAAGTAGCTATTTTGTTACTTAACATAGACGTACTTATGTGTTATATTTTTACTGTGAACTGTGGCTTTTGGGATTTAAAATGAATCTCTCTTATTGTAATGGGCATGATAATATGGTAGGCAAAATTCTAAGATATCTTCCAAGATCCCCACCCCTGTTGAACATATCCTATATAATATCCTGTCCTGAGTGTGGGCAGGACCTTTGAAGATTATGGGATATCACTCAAAGGTTAAATTATATTTTGTGGANATGATAATATGGTAGGCAAAATTCTAAGATATCTTCCAAGATCCCCACCCCTGTTGAACATACCCTATATAATATCCTGTCCTGAGTGTGGGCAGGACCTTTGAAGATTATGGGATATCACTCACAAGGTTAAATTATATTTTGTGGGAAAAGGTNAAGGTTAAATTATATTTTGTGGAAAAAGGTATAATATAATCAAAGATATAATCGAAGTTTGCAGATATAATCGAAGTTTCTACTGAGTTGAATTAGAATTAATTTGTGATAACCAGCTGAATGGACCCAACTTAATTAAGCAATACTTTAAAAAGAGACACACATACACTCTCCTACTAACCTAGAAAAAGCAAACTACCATGTTTCCAAGAGAGTCACATGGCAGGGAAGAATGGGTAACCTATAAGAGCTGAGAATGGCTCCCAACTGATGACCTATATGATAAAGGATACCTCGGTTGTATAACTGCAAGAAATTGAGTTAATCCAACAATGAATGAGCTTGCAAATGGTCACCAGTGAGATCATGGTCTTAGGCAACACATTATTTCAGTCATGTGAAACCCTAACCTGAGAATTTTAACCTATAGAATTGTAAGACAGTAAAAATATATAATGTGTTCACCTAATTGTGATAAAATATAAATCCATAGAATGTACCATTTTAACCATTTTAAGTTTGTAGTTCAGTGGGCATTAAATATATTCACACTGCTATGAATCTCCGCTATGCATGTCGAGAAACTTTTCATCATCCCATACTGCAACTCTGTGTCAAACAATAACTTCCCATTATTCCCTCCACCCAAACCCCAGTAACTACTATTCTACTTTCTGTCTCTCTGAATTTAACTATTCCAGACATTTCATGTAAGTGAAATTATATAATATTTTTCCTTTTGTGTCTTACTAATTTCACTTAGCATAATGCCTTCACAGTTTGTCCATGTTGTAGCATGTATCAGAATTTCATTTTTATAAGGCTGGATAATATTTCATTGTATGTATGTATCACATCTTGTTTATCCACTCATCAATAGATATGTGGATTATTTCTACCTTTTAACTGTGGTGAATAATGTCGCTTTCCACATTGATATATATGCAAATATCTGTGTTCCTGCTTTCATATATTTTGGGTATATATCCAGAACTGGAATTGCTAGATCACATGCTATTTCTATGTTTAATTTTTTGAGGAATTCCCATATTGTTTTCCATAGTAGTGCATCATTTTATATTCCCACCAGCAATGCATAAGAGACCTAATTTCTCCACATTTGGCCAACAGTGTTTTTTTCTTTTTTCTGTTTTTGTTCTTTTTCAGTAATATCCATCCGAATGAGTATAAAGTATAACCTCATTGTAGTTTTCATTTGCATTTCTTAATGACTACTGATTTTGAACATCTTTTCATGTACTTATTGGCCATTATATATATTCTTTGAAATAATGTCTATCCAAGAATTTACCCATTTTGAAATTGAGTTATTTTTTTGTTCTTGGGTTGTAAGTATCTTTATATATTCTGAATGTTCATTCCTTAGCAGATTTAAGATTTGTAAATATTTTTTCTCGATCTGTGGGTTGCTCTCATACTCTCTTGATAATGTCCTTTGCCGCAAAACATTTTAAATTTTGATGTAGTCCAATTCATCTATTTTTTTCCTTTGTTGACTATCTTTTTGGTGATGTATCCAAGGAATCACTTCCAAATCTGATGTCATGAAGCTTTTTCCCTATGGTTTCTTCTAACAGTTTTATAGTTTTAGCTCTTACATTGAGGTTCTTTGATCCAATTTGAGTTAATTTTTATATATGATGTAGGTAAGGGTCCAAGTTCATTATTTTGAGTGTGTACATATCCAGTTTTCTCAACACCATTTGCTGAGAAAACTACCCTGTCCCCATTGAATGTCCTTGGCAATCTTGTCAAAAATCATTTGACAAAATACATGAAGGTATATTTCTATTCTGTTCCATTGGTCTGTATGTCTATCTTTATGCTAATACCACACAGTTTGGATTTCTAGAGCTTTGTAGTATGTTTGGAAATTAGGAAATGTAAGATCTCTATCTTTGTTCTTTTTTCAAGATTATTTTGGCTTTTGGAGTTTCCTTGAGATTCCATATACATTTTAGGATGGGTTTTTCTATTTCTGCAAAAATCATCATTGAGGTTTCAATAGGTATTGTATTGAATCTGTAGATAGCTTTGAGAAGTATCAACATTTAACAGTATTATATCTTTCAATCCATGAGCACAGGATATCTTTTCATTTATTTATGTCTTATTTAATTTCTTTCAGCAGCATTTTGTAGTTACCAGTGTACAAGTTTTTGCCTCCTTGGTTAAGCTAATTCCCAAGTATTTTATGCTTCTCTGTTCTATTATAAATGAAATAGTTCTCATTATTTTCTTTTCAGATTGCCCATTGTTAAGATGTAGAAACAACTGAGATTGTCTTTTGATTTTGTATCCTGCAACTTGTTGTATTTATGCTGTCTTCTGGTTTTTCTACATTTAAGATCATGTTACCTGAAAACAGAGATTATTTTATTCCTTTGTTTCCACTTTAGGTGTTTTATTTCTTTTTCTTGACTCATTGCTTTGACCAAGACTTCCAATACTATGCTGAACAAAGGAGGCAAAAGTGGACACCTTTGTCTTGTTTTTGATCTTAGAGGAAAAGGTTTCAGTCTTTCATTATTGAGTATGATGTTAGCTGTGGGTTTTTCACGTATGACAATGTTTATTATTTTAATCTGCCAAGTTTGTGGTAATTTGTATGCAGAAATATAAAACTAATATAATAATAAGGAAAACTCTATTAAAATAAATTAACACATAATTAGAGGTGGAGACTCTGTGTCTATTATATCTTCTTTAGAAATTCTAAAGAAGAATTTAGATGAGGTGATAGTAAGTGTATAAAATGAAATAACTTTGCTTTTATGTATAAGGATCAGCTTCATCTGTGTACTCATTAGAATACATGGGTGCAGCCTAAGTATTATGTCTTCCAAGTAGGTCAGTTTAGATAAAGCATCTTACAGTAGTGTATTTCTATCATCTTGCCCATTCTACTCGGCATCTCTATCTACAAGGTAGGAAAAGGAAGTTCTCACTCTTGGAATACTGTGTATACTGGGCTGGGTTTGGCCATTTAGACAGTTATTTTTAATTCTTTCCTGTTTTTCCTCTCAAAGAGTTTAGTTGGATAGGATAGAATAATAGCACAATGTGTACATACAAAAATACATTTACACACACATATATACATCAGTCTCCCTGTGAAAATATAAAATGTGATATAAGTACATAGACATGCTTAAGAACAGATTTATGCTTGCACATTGTCTCTCTCTCTCTCTTAGTCTCTTGATTTAATATTTCATCTGCTTCCTAGTCATTCATCAGAAGATTTATATCATATTATTGGTCTGTTGCAGATCCCTTCTTGATCAGGATGAGGATCCAGGAAGTAATTTTTTCTTTTTTTCTTCTCATTAGTAAATATAACGTCATTTAGAAAATGGATAACCATTTGACTACATACATATGGAATAGAGAAAAAGTATTGTGATGACTCAGGAAAAATATAACTATAACTGAAGGTTTATCAACTAAATCCTAGGCTTTCTTTCTTATCTCATTTATTACAACTGCTTTTTAAAATTTGTAGTCTTTAATGTGTTTGAAGCTACAACCTTGTGTCTAACGTCATCACCCTTAAGAACAAGGACTCTGGAGCCTGACTCTGGGCTCAGATCCTGGTTATATTATGTATTTGTTTTGTAACTTCATATGGGTTCCTTAACCTATCTGCCACTCTCAGTCATGTGAGTTTTCAAATTGAATTCAGAATCTCTGCTTTCAAATATCCATATCAACAAATTTAACTAAGGCCTACATTCTGTGCCTTTTAACCTGATCCAGCATCCATAAGGATCCATTCCCATACCTGTTCCCTAAATTTATGACAACACAAATTGGCAAAATTTGCAATCACGTCAGTATGATTTCTACGAACACACAGGCTATGTTTTTTGTTTTGTTTGTTTGTTCATTTTTACCTTACTCTCTGGAGCTACACTCTGATTATGGGACTAGAAACAATGGGAGGTTATGGAGGATGTTTTGAAAAGGATTAGCAATCCCCTGTAATTCAACTACTTCAAGAAAAGCCATTATGGATTTGTTAGGTAGGAGATTAACTTTTTCAGACAAGGGAGGAAAAGCTGCTTCTATAAGCAAAACAGGGTCAGAATTATTTAGGAATCAAGTTCCCCGGCTTTATTAGAATGTGTTCCATGTAATCCCATCCATATTTTCAGGTAAAGACTCCCCTTCCTATGGAATGTCCAACTTTTATAATAAGAGATCCTGTGAAGAGTAGATTTACTTATTTTTTTAGTTTAACCAGAAACAATTTTAGACTTCAGTTTTAGACTAGGTTTTCAGAAATCTCAGTCCTATAGCTATAGGAGATAAAGGTTTATTTCAGGGCAAACATAGATAGAAGCATTTTCCTATCTTACCCTTGAATGGAAAGTAAAAACTTTGAACTCATTATGTACTTTCTGGGGAAAGTCCTCTGGTACATTTAGAAGCCACCAACCAAATCTATTATTCTTTCTTATTTTTACAAAATATTCTGTGGCAAAAGGTACCTGGTCATCCAAAACCATTCCTTCTATAGACACTTGATTACAGGTATCTACAGGTGATATTTTATGTTATGCTTTTGCCATATATTAACCATGTGTACATTATCACTGTTCATAGGGTCATTAATATCTTGAAATATAATTACATCAAGTAAGAGATTCCACGTAGCCTGGGGCCATTTCAAAGTACACTTTCAAAAGTTTCTGTTCCCCTAGAGCCTTTCTGGAATGAATTTCTCTATCATATAAGGTTTAGTCGGAGTAGAAGAACAACTTGGAGTGATATAATAATGGACCAATTATAGGGAATACACTGTATTCCCATATAATTATGGGTGCTATGGAAGGTTGTTGACTCTGTATCTTATAAGAGCATGAAGTCACTGTAGATCAGCAGTCAAGGAGAAAAGCAAAGCATGAAGCAAGAATAGCTGTAAACTGGAGCCCAGCTCTATCCCTCATGGCCTCCCATCTTGATGGTGCAGTGAGGTATAAAAGAAGTGAATGCTCTTTATCTGGTGCACAATTTGGAAAGTAATGAATAGATACAGTGGGATTTGGAGTCTCTGTGATCCCACTGTGGTCCCACACTATCTTCTGTAAGACAAGATCATGACAAGCTGTGTTTCAGCTGCAGTGTGCTTGCCCCCTACCCTGATTTCAGAGAGTAATGGCTGCTTCTTCACTTTTGTCTTGCAAATCTCACACAAATCTCTCCTGTGGCAAAACCTAAAGGGAAAAGAAAAACTAGGAAATGTACTTCCATTTAACTCAGTTGATGATGTGCAAAACTATCAGACCATGTAGATATTATGATGTTAAACTACAGAATTCAACAATTCTTTGAACATTCTGGAAATCAATCATACCCATCCTAATTATTACATTTTGACCCATGATCTCAGCTCTTAGATCTTCAGTCTGTAGAGAGTTACATTGCATTTCCACCTGTTGCTTAAAACTGCTAAAAATTCATACATCATATCACATTAAGTTTGTTATTATTTCTCTAGGTCAGTTTCCATAGCATCTGTATTCAATAGCATCTTTGTTTGCATATAATAGATCCCAAATGCAAGGAAAGTGTGAAAAAAAGGGAATATGAGTAAAAATCAAAATGTAGGCCATATAATTTACTGACAGTTGCACTCATGTCAATTAAGTGCCAAAATTAGGACTTTTCATCACTGATACTCCATGATTCAACCCCCTATTAACTAACAACCCATGGAGTCTGAATAAATTTGGGGAGTTTTCCATAATTTGGCAAAATCTGAAAGATCCATCATTGGAAAAAGTTCTTGAAAGAGAAAATACATATTACCTAATTCCATTGTGTATTTGACATAAAAATTAACATTTAAGAACTTGCTCTGCTGGTTTAATTTGTATAGAAATAAATGGAATGGAAAGAAATCAGAGAGAGAGATAAACCATGTGAGGCTCTTAACACTAGGAAATAAACCAAGGGTTGCTGGAGGGGAGGGAGGGTGGGGCATAGGGTAATGGGGTGTTGGACATTAAGGAGAGCACTTGATGTGATGAGTGTTATTTGCAACTGATGAATTATTGAACTCTACATCTGAAACTAATGATGTACTATATGTTGGCTGATAGAATTCAAATTAAAAAAAAATAAAAAATAATATTGTAGCAAGAACATTCTCTGTCTTTCATATCATTTAACAAGAAAGTTATGCTTTAAAGGAAGTCATGTCTTGTCCCAGTTGTCGTCAGTGATTCCCGCCAGTAGTACACATCCAGTATTCTGCATGAATTTATTTAATGCAAGAACTATGATGTTGCTGACTGTAAAATGCTAATTAATTTTTCATAGAATATCCAACCAGCCATTTAAAAAAATCTGTATGCTGATCTAGTGGGTTTAAAGCCTATATGTATTTTATCTTGTATTCTATATAATTCCACCTATGCAATAATTAGTTATCACCACAGAATTAACAAAGAGACTAAAACACTATATCTGCTGAAAAAGAAGTTATTGATTTCCATTATTGATTTCTATGTTTGGAAAGTAAGAATCATTACATACATTTCAGTTTGACTCTATTCCATAACTAAATCATCAATATCTTTCTAGAGTAAAAATTTTAAAATTCTAAAGTGCATCCTATCAGAATAGTCATTTTCATTTCTTTTTAAATAACTTTTTAAAAATTCCTTATAAATCTTCCATCTTTTTATTTCCATTGAAGTTATTTTTCTTTTTCTTTTAGGTTCTTCTCCTCAATGTGCTAACTTACACTTACTTTTTCTTCTGTTTGCTTATTTAATTTTTATTTCAATTGTCAAAACCTATTAAATATTATTCTCCATCTCTATTCATTCTTATTCAACTCCAGGTAGAAATGAACATTCCCTTCTTTGTTCTCCACTGTGCATATATTCCTATGACAGGCTCTATGATAATTTATTCCTCTTATTTCTTTACATGTCTGTCATCTCCACTATCCTGAAAGCACTTTGGAGTCAGAGACTATGTTTCACTTTAAATCCCCAATGTCAAGCACATTATCAGTAAAGCAGGCAGTGACTGAAGGATGGATAAGTGGGTGAGTGAATAATAGAAGCAAAGCGCCTTAGGAATCAGAGACTGTTTTTCTCAATGCAGAAGGAGTAGTGTCATCAAAGATGTATTTGAGAATCCCTGAAGCAGAAGTACAGCAATGTTTGTACAATGATTGGGAGTGAAGTGCAAGAGAACGATGGTTCTGTAGGATCAATGCCTTCAGTGTCCTGTTATTGGTGCAATTGTTCATACACTGCGTGAATGTGAGACAAAGGAATAGACATCAGCCTGAATCAGCAGCATGTTTTCGTAGGGTTGATTTAGTATTTACCTCCTGAAGCTGTTCCCTTCTATTCACTGGGAATGAGCCATCTTCTCTATGAGTTAAGGAAAAAAATTACACAGAACTTTAAGAATCACTGCTCCATGGTTTAAAACCAGCCATAAGTTAAAATATAAATAAACTGTACATGAGACCAATTTAAAAACATATTGCTCATGATTCATTGTCTGGCTGCTGCTCTAAAGGCTGATGGATGTTTATATCTGAGTGGGGAAGCACAGCTCACATAGTACTTTTTGGGCCCTTCGAGCTCCTGGTGAGACCTTCGGGCATATACATAGTAACAATGTATACATAATGATTTTCCCCAATTACCTCCTTACAATAGCCATGGCTGCAAAGGCTCAGGCCATTTTTTGTCTCTCTTTTAGTACATGGCTAAATGGAGAAATATATTAAGAAGGGCTTCTTTTCTTCATTCACTCCTCAGTATTGTAAAACAGTTTTTTGTTTCAGAGCTGCCTATTACCGCAAACAATATTTCTTAATTTCATTTCTCTTAATTTTATTGATGTCTATCTCCTGTTGTCTTTCCATCGTCTTTCTATTGATTCTTACATATCACTTGAAAGATTGAAGGACTTCATTTTGTATCTCTTGGAGGTGGATCAAGCCAACCAAGAACTTATACATTGTTTTGTAACTTAGAAACACATCTAAAATTAAAATTGACTTGGGTAGAGGAAGAATGTCTCCAAGAGGCCTTGTAGTTTTCATTGTACAGAGGGAGGATGAAATTGTTATTTGATTTTAAATAAGATACACACACACACACACACCCCACAATTAATGTGATTTGCAATTTCATCCTTTTCCTGAGAATATTTCAAATTTCTAATATTGCAAAACAGACATTAAGAAACACTTAAAAAAATAAGATATAAAAATAAATATATGATTCCCAGCCTACTCACCCTCAATAATTTCAGATTTGATGTATATTATTGTTTGTTACTTGATTTTGTGCCTATGACTAAATGCTTTAATATGGGTACCAAAGCGAATTCCTCAAATTGTTTCCATAGATAAATGTATCTAACACAAAGTGTTTTTGGTACAAAGCGCATCAATACAAAGGGTAAGTTAGATCTATTTTAAGGAGAATTCTGGTCTACAGAGGGTTTGTTACATTGAAGTTACTATACATTTTTAATTAAAAATAATTTTCAAATTTTTATGATATCCCTAGGGTGCTATAAAACCAGCGTTTGAAATCACCAAGATAGACAGTTTACCATATGGTTTCACATAGTATTATGGCTCTGTAAGTAACCATTTTATCTTTAAGTACATGTTTGTCAAATATGCTGAAAGGACATTATGTACTTTTTCAGGTTCTAAGAAAGGAAAACCATGTTAATTCAACATTTTTACATATCTGTATCTGTTTCTTATAATCCTAATCTTCATTAATGGAAAGCCCCAAGGGGCACTTAAAAGCAACTAAGCATCAATTGAAAATGCATTATGACTTTATTTTCTTCCCAGAAAAAAAAAGTCTCGATCCATTTCCATCCTTATAAATTATAAAGTGCTGCTGCCCTTCTCTGAGGTTTTAACAGCACTGAGGCAGAGTTCTCGGCTTGTCAGGTATTAATAATGGCTCTGTCTGTCTGCCCTTCAGCTGAGACATTAAACTGAGGTCTCATCTGCTTGCCTCTAGTGGCTGCTCAGGTAGAGTTAAAGATCACATCACGCTTTTCTGAAAGAGGATGGGGCAACCTCAGAGCCTTGACCTTCATTTTCAAAACATGTAATACACAAGGCTGGGGGTAAGTTATTGCTTCATATCTGAAGCTGCCAACTTGACTTCCATGGGCTGTGGAATCCTCAGAATCAAAACAATGAGTTCGAATTTCATTTTGGACTCTTTTGAAATTATGAAACATAATACAGTCTCTTTTCATTCTATTTTCCAATGTCATAAGGGTAATAGGCATATCAGTAATTTGATGAGAAATAACTTTTCCATTATAGCTAAATTTTAGATGTCCACAAAAATGCTTTTTGAGAACCCATTATCTAAGTCACATAGGACCTTGTAGGGAGGAGGCAGAGCAGTCCCCATTGGTGCATATTTCATATACCACATTAAATCAGAAGCCTAAGAGGCAGGTGGAATTGTCCAATATACAAAGAAACATTCTCATGTCATTTCAAATGAATTTTGATTATTTCTATACTACTTGAAGCAAGCAAATACACTCACTTAAATATTACTTGAGTATATAGTATTATCCATTATAAAAGTAACTGATGGAAACAACCCAAATGTCTGTCAACTGACAATAATAATAATAATAATAATAATAATAATAATAATAATAAGCCAGTGTGTTATAGCCATACAATGAAGTATTATTCAGCCATAAAAAGTGAATACGGACACATGCTATCACGTGGATAAACCTTGGAGACTTTATCCTAAGTGAAAGAGGCCAGACACAAAAAAGCCTCATAGTATGTGATTCTCTTTACAAGAAATATCCAGAATAAAGAAATCTAGAAAGACCAAAAGCATATTAATGGTAGTCTGGGGCTGGGGGCAAAGGAAAATAGGGGATGACTGTTTAATGGGCCTAGATG
The DNA here is from genome assembly GCA_002007465.1 of Ailurus styani. Classification (NCBI taxonomy): domain Eukaryota; kingdom Metazoa; phylum Chordata; class Mammalia; order Carnivora; family Ailuridae; genus Ailurus; species Ailurus styani. Next base: position 422,059 of record LNAC01000833.1, on the reverse strand, counting down.
CTGAGGCTGGTGTGGGGTGAGGTAAGGTGCTGGTTGCACAGCATTGTGAATGCTAAATGGCATTATACCATACCTTTTAAAATGGTTTAAATAGGGTGTCTATCAACTGATGGTTGGGTGGCTCAGTCAGTTGAGTGTCTGCCTTGGGCTCATGTCATGATTCCAGGGTCCCCACATCTGGCTCCCTGCTCAGCCAGGAATCTGCTTCACTCTGCCTTTCCCCCCAACTCATGCTCTCTCTCTCAAATGAATAAAATCTTTTTTTTAAAAAAAGTAGATAAAATGGTTAAAATAGTAAATTTTGTGTTATGTATGTTTTGCCACAATAAAAAGGTGTTAATATAGGGTTAAAAAAGTAACTGGACTAGATAATTTGCATTTGAAAATTGGAGCGAAAGAGGAATTACCAAAATAACTCAGAGCACACTCACTTGGATTACATGAAGAGAATTGCACCTTTCCAGAATATAAATTAGATTTAATTTTCTTAACATGACTACAGAAAGTGAAAAACTAAATGCTGTCACATGATTGCATGACATGAAACAAAAATGGAAGTGATCCCCAACTCTATCTTACCTGTAAGTTAAATAAATACCTTGAAGGCAGGCTCTTTCCATTTCATGCTCTTTCCCCCAGACTGCCCCACAAAGTTCCCACCACACATTGCTCAAGCAGGGAATGTTCAATGTACAGGAATGAATGAAAAGAAAACACTGCCATTTTAAAAAGAACAAGTCTATAATTTTAAAGAGAGCTCTTTTAAATAAAACTCCAAAGACCCTGAATCATAAAATCAAAGAAAGATAGATTTCTCCAAATACTCGTGATCTCAGAAAGACATACTGTCAGATTTTTTGAGGTATCTCAGGAGAAAGCCCTGAGGCTACCTCAGCAATTGTAGACCACCTCCTCTGGGCATCTATAATAGGAGTAGGATCGTGCTTCACTTATCTATATCAAATAATATACTAACTTCACTTTGTCACCTAGTACAGCAAGAAATATAAAACGTTGTTTTCAACTGGACAGAACAACACATTTCAGAAACCACTGAAGGGAAGTGTCTGTTTTAAGAATTTCTTCCTTAACACCATTGTCCCTACTGTGGCTTCATAAAGAATTCAACTGGTTTAAATTTATGATTCATGTAGCCTTCCAGGCCACTTCATTAAACTCTGTTGCCCTTCTACCGTACAAGAGACATGATCGTACTGGATCCCACTGGAACTTTGGTCAGGGAAGGAATGAAAAGTTGGTTGAAATAATTCAAATATAATAGACATAGGAGGAGGACAGGAAGATATAAAAGCCATCATATCTAGTTTTCTCTAGATGGGTGTGCAACATTTGGTTTGGAAACTACAAACCAGAGTGAGTTCTTTCAGCTCCTATGTGAAGGTTTTATAATCATATGACCAATAGCATGTTTTCTCTTCTCCAAGGACCAGACCTGGGTGATTCTGAGCTGAGAGAAGGAAATAATTCCCAAACATTTTTAGAATGATTTCCTCACAGGGAAGGAGTCGGAAAAGGATATGAGAGGACCACATCTGTAAAACTTGGACTTAGCTTCCACAATTGAAGTGATAACTTTGACAGCCAGCTAGCTATTTCCAGGACATCACAGCTCTCCATAAAACTCCCTGTGTAACTGTTCAAGGTGAGAGGCTGAATAAAAAGCTATGACAAAAAATAAAGCTGGAAGAAGGGAAAAAACTTTCCGTACAAACACATTTTAAGTACACTTATTAGGGTAAAGTAATTTTTATTGTAAATATTTCATGCTGAGTCAGATTTTTCTGATGTATGATCTCCTACCTGGAAATAAATTAGAAATTTTTGAAGGCCGCATGAATATGTTCAAGCCACTGGTAGAAAAATGCGCTAATGGTGCTTTAAGAGACTGAATAACCAACAATTTTCACACATGCTTACTTCAGGGTGGGTGTATAAAATGCCAGCTCCAACCAGTTAATTCAGTCATCAGGTGAAAAAAAATCAATTACATTTATTAAAAACATTTTACACTTTGCAAGGAGACTTGGTTCGAGATTGTAGCAAAGCGGCAGCTGCAGTTGCAGGGTTCTGTCTTCAGCTTCAGGATGTTTCCCGTGGCCAGGACCGCTCTAAGTCGTCTCTGAGTTCAAAGCATTCCACAAACAGTGGCAAGGCAGAGCCACCAGAAAAGGACACCTGATTTCCATGACAAATATGGTAATGCCATATTAGCTAGTGGAGCCACTTTCTGCATTGCTGTGTGGGCATATACAGCAACACAAATTGGAATAGAATGGAACCTGTCCCCTGTTGGCAGAGTCACCCCAAAGGAATGGAGAGATCAGTAATCATCCCATTTGGCGTGATACTGAATTGTTTCAAAACCATCTCATAACTGATGCCAAGTAAAAGCACTCTGCACCCATTAAAATATGGCATGATTAAAGAAATAAAAGTACATTTGAAACCTTAAAAAAAAACATTTTACAAAGTAAAATTGATTATTTTGGCATCACATAACCCAATGTATTAGCAGAATGATGAAATTCCGTTTTCCCTATTCTCAAAACCTTCAAAATATGGAAATGTGCTTTTACCCATGTTACCATGTTATACACAAATATAAATATGTACATTTAAACTAATATGATGAAAATCACCCAAAAGTCATATGGAAATGTGGAAACTGTGGTGACACTAAGTTAATTAATAAATAAAGAGCATGGTTGCTTTTCTAGAACACCATTATCACAAGAGAATAACATAAGATGCTAGGTACTTCCCTATTCCCTTTGAATATATAAAAGTAATAGCCAGTATGTATTGATTAATTCCAAGTGTACCATCTCACTTTATCTTTAAAACAGACCAAGGCACAGACACATCAGTCGTCTTGCCAGGAGTCAGGAATCTAGCAATGTCAGAACATGGATTTGAACCTGTGCTGTCTGAAGTCAGAACCTGAGCTCTGAGTTTTTATTCTGCCCCATGAGATTGTTCTAGAAATAGGATAGATGTGTAAAGAATTTGCAATATATTTAACACAAGTTCCTAACTGATTCAAGTGATGGGGCTGATTATTCAAAAATTGTACTTTTTGTCTTATCCAGGTTCTTCCCTAAAAAATTTATAAATTTAAACATATAACATAGGTGAGCAGGGTTCAAATTTTTATTGGTTGAGGATATTTGGTTTTTTTTTTTAAGGTTTTATTTATTTATCTGACAGAGAAAGAGAGAGAGCACACAAGCACTGGGCGCAGCAGGCAGAGGGAGAAGCAGACTCCCCGCTGAGCAGAGAGCCCAATGCGGGGCTCTATCCCAGGACCCTGGGATCATGACCTGAGCCAAAGGCAGATACTTAACGACTGAGCCACCCAGGTGCCCCTGGTTGAGGATATTTAGAATGAGCCCTCAGTCTCAGACAAGTCAGAAGCCCATTTCTAATCAAACTGCAAAATGAAGATAGAAACATTTCATTTCTTATCAAAAGTGTTCAATGAGAACACAGTTCTTTATGGCGCTGGCCTCAAATTTAACCTGTAACCATGGTACTTATGGATCACCTCATGCTGTGCATGAAGAAGCAGTGTGAGAAACGGTCTTGAAAAGGAACCAACATACCCTGCTCCCTAGGACGCAGGAATGTCATGTGATATTAAATTGATGCCACATCAGCTTTCTTTCCACTTCTTCACTTTCCCACCTTCTCTATTGCCTTATATCCTCCAGTCCAAGAGGGACCAGTACACAGCCATGTTTGAGGTCTATGTGCTGAAGACTAATAAAACTGGGACAGATTTGGTTGCAGAAATAAAAAATCTTAAGTGTTATTCTTGATTACATCACATCTATCTCTCTGATTCCTTGAGAAATCACTGAATCTCTCTGAGATCCTTTCTTTCTTTTTAAAGTGACAGTAATTATACCCGCTCTGAGTTTCTGTGAAAATCAAATGAGATAATGTGTGTGAAAATGTTTTGTGGCTTGTCCAAGTTGCTCTTTTTAGTGAAGAGGCTAATTTAATAATGAATCCCTTCTTAATATGATTATTAAATCCAAAAAGCCAGGAAAGCCTTTAAAAATTATGTATTTTCATTTCCTTGATCTTGCTACCAGTCTAAGAAAGGTGTGAACCCAAGTGATGCCTGAACCAAAGGAGGAAGATTAGTGAGGGCAGAAGGTCCTATGAATGCTGAGTCAGCAGGCCTGGCCGGCACGTTGGCATATCTCAAATAAACAGAAATGTCATTTTTCAGTTTTTTAAGGGTTCTGAATTTCTTATATTTCAGGTATGAACATATTTCATATTGAATTTCAAAGATAAATTTGAATGTTTTGAGTAGGTTAGTCATTCTTACAATTTTTGTCTGTTATGAATAAATATGAGTGAGCTAAAAACTTTTCCCTCTATAGCAATTGTTCAAATGAGTTACTATAGCTCTATAAGTACATAAACAAAATTCTCAGATGCACAATAATAGCACTAACATTAAAGAAATATTTAAAAATTCAGAATGTTTCATTGATGACTTGCCAAATTTCTCTGAGTTTTTTTTTTGCTTCAATGACCTGTATACCACCAAAACATACATGTGTAAAAACATAAGAAAACAGAAAACACTAAGACTAGCTCATATACAAATTTGTGTAGCAATCATACTGAACCTCTATTGAAGAACTGTGAATAAGAAAAATCAGAAAAAAATTTAACTTTGAAAAGGTTTAAATATGAATATTCATTTCACCCTTAAAACTTAGTTAAGGTCTGGCCACTATTTTATTAGAAAGGGAAAACATAATGCCTATGACACACATTTAAGAAAGGAACAAAATGAGGAAAATATATAGTGGTTAAACAAAGCACAGGAGAATTGGAGCTGTGATTCCATATTTCATTTTCAAAAAAAGAAGACCGAAGATCCTTTCAAGTTTTGTTCCCCTAGGGTCTCCAAAATAGGACACTGTATTGAAATCAGCAGGTCATGCACAAGAAGATGGTTTAACTGCTAATTAACACTAGATGATATACTGAGAATTACATGCTAATTAATTCTCTATAGGTCTAAATGCCCTTTCTTCTATGTCATTTTCAACGAACATATTAATATGAAGACTAAGGTAGCATGTCTGTCACATGAATTAGTAATCAATGAAAATTGTGTTTCAAAAATTAGACATATTTGGAATTTTTTTTAATATAGAGATGATTGCAAAGCAGAAAATTGCTTACTGGGAAAAAGCTCACAGACATTCATATAAACGTCAGTGTGGATATTTTGAAAAACAAAAGTATTATCAGGAGAAAAAGGAATGAAAGTGAGAAGGGAATTTAAAAACTAAAAGGTGCCTTCTTGTAAACCCTTAATTTCAAGAGTTGGACTTGCCTACAGCCAGAGCATTGTGTCAGTGTGACCCAACTGCACCTCAGTAAGTGGTTTCATAAAATCCCTTTAATAAAATCCCTTTAAGAGTGCTTCTTACAACAGCCCCTTTTAGCCTCCTCGTCTGCCTCCCAGGTTGAAGACATCGATGAGGCAGAGCATGCCTGACTGTCGGAAACGCACGATTTCCCCTGGGGTAAGGGACGTCTACAGTTAAGTTGGGTTTTGGGGAGTAGCCAGAGGTTGAGTAGTTTCACTATTATTCCTTCCAGAAAGCTCGGTATTTTTAATTGTGGTCACCATGTCCCGCTGGTTTGCTAATGCCCTCCATCGCTGCTTCCTCTGTATTCTTCAGAGGGTAATGAGGTTCACCTGTTTAAGAATCTCCCCACCACAAATAAACACTATCAAACGGATTTTAAAACCTCTGTGGTCGATCCTGTTGTAAAAGGCCTCACTATCCCTCCGTCTTTAGATGCGATTTGTCTACTTATTTATTTATTGCTTTCATACATTATTCTATTTGGTCTCCAGCATTTAAAAAATACCTAAATATTTTACAATCATTAAAGCTGGCTGGAGAGCTTTAAAAAAAAACCAAAACATTGTTGCAAGAGAGTTTCTAGCAAAAGGCTCCCTTTTGGTGATGTAAGGTTGAAATGTGACTGAATATAACAATGATAATTTTTCACTTGCAAAATAATTCATCTCTTGAGTAAACATTAGCTGTGCATACATTTTTTAATAAGGAGAAAATATGCATAGCTACTCAGAAATGATAATGTGCACCCAATAACGCATGTCACACAAGGGAATGTCATTGTTTTGCTCTGTATTGACAAGGTTTTTTTTAAAGCAATTTCATTTAGAAAGGTCAAATTAAAGCCCCATAAATGAATGTACATTGTATTTTAACTAACAGAATTGTGCATATTCAAAATCAAAGTGAATTTTCATCGGTAATATTTATAAAAAATAGTCAAGGTATGTAATGATGGAAGGTCTTCGAAGGTTGAAAGAGCAAGGTTTGATGACTAACAATGTAATTTAATTGTTTTATGATGTTGAGTAAGTTTCTAAACTTCTGTCCTTAAGATTCCACATATGCAAAATAGACATAATAATACTTACTATAACACAGTGGTCTTGGGAGAATTAAGTAAGAAAATGTAAGTCAATTATCCAGCATATTGCCTGGCATATAGAAGAGAACAAATGTTAGAAAATAGTGATTTTGATAAAAATAAACCTGTTTTTTCTTTAATTAGCTAAATCAACATATTTAGCTCCACATTAGGTTTGACCCAGGGATAACCAATACCGTTATTAAAAAGTAATAAATAAATAACACTAACATGCAAAGCTAGTGCCTTGAGAAGAATCACAGGTCCTGGTCAATAGCTGGGAATCTCAATCTGTGTTTAATACCATGAGTCACAGCAAAGAAATCTTAGTTTAGTCCTGGTGTGTTAATAAAAGTCTCTTTACATATTTGGGTGTTTTCCCCTTCAGGAAAGGAAACGTCTATTGGTTAAATTCATTTGCATAAGTATTTTGAGCCAAACTGTAGATTCCTTTTTTTTTTTTTTAAGATTTTATTTATGTATTTGTCAGAGTGAGAGAAAGAGAGCACAAGCAGGGGGAGCGGCAGGCAGAGGGAGAAGCAGTTTCTCTGCTGAGCAAGGAGCCTGATGTGGGATTCAGTCCCAGGACCCTGGGATCATGACCTGAGCCAAAGGCAGACTCTTAATCGACTGAGCCAACCAGGTGTCCCCAAACTGTAGATTTCTAGTCTTGGTTTTAATATTAATAGCTGTGCCACCCAGAGCAAATCACCTGGTCTCTCTGTGACTCAGTTTCCTTGGTGATGATAAAGGTAGGATATGTTTCAGAGGATTTTTGAGGGGGGTTGAGGGTATTAGACATTTAGAACAGTATCTGGCATGAAGTAAGAAGTTGATTTATTATTATCCGTAAAATAAAAGTAATCTGTAGATATCAAAAATTTCCTCTGGCTCTGAGCTTCTATAATCACATGATTTGAATTACATTCTTACCCTTACCCACTAACAAGAACTTTCCGGAATCCGACAGCCCTTTATCGTTTTACTTCCTTTCACATTGCTGTCTTCCTAAGCCTGAGGATAAGTATTGGAGACCAGCCTCCCTATTCCTATTTTAACATGCATATTATAGAACTAAATATGTATATTCTGTGTCTGAAAATTGCCATGATTTAGGTATAATCAGCCTATTGTTTAGAGCATCAGTTCTGCTACCACAAAATTTAAATATACCTCTACCAGCAAAAGAGGAGAGGACAGGATTTTATTCTTCTCTCTGTGTCATTGAACCGAACTAACGAAGAATCAAGGGAAGGAGTGCTGGAACTGTTTCAGGAAATTTAATTGCTCCCTAGTGTATCCAAATGCCCCTTACATTTGTTATATTCCCAGGCATATACACTTCTCCCTAAAATTTCATTATCTTAACAAAATTTTCTTTTAGTCTTAGCAAACTGTTTCACCCTTGAATTGGAGTTTTGTGCATTTCAGGGAATGGAGGCTATTTCAGAGAAACCTGGGGACGGGTATGAAACAAAGAAGTGATGTTTGGAAGAACTTGCTAGTAGCATAGCACAGCAATGGTGGCTGTGAACTTAAGACTTTAAGCTTTCTCTTAACAGTGATTGATCAAGTCATGCTGTTTTATATTCCATATTAGAAGCCATTGGCATCAGGATTCTTAGTCTATTTTATACTCCTTCTCATTCTCTTCATCCATTCTGAGAAGACTTGTCATCTTATTTTCTTGCAATCTGTCCTCCTTGGTGGCCCATTTCTCATCTTTTGTCCAAATACATTTTGACATATGTCAGGTTATATCATTCATTATCACCACAGCAAATGTCCCAATCCATGCCCCTTTTAAATCTTCATTAACTAGTTTGCAAAAGGTAAAGCGGAAAAATAATGGAGGGTTTCACTATATCAATCATAGATTACAGCCATGGGTACACATGATGCTAATTATATGTCCTGTATATACACACTTTGTTATCTTACCTGCACAAAACATACACATCAACACTAAAAAAATCTAAAAGGTTTTAAAACTCACATTCATTTTTACATTTATATGTATTCTCTCCTAAAATTCCACTAACCCAAGGGTAGAGGCAAAATTAAATTATAAGTATATAAACCTATCCACAAGGGGAAAACAAGTGAGTAGAGGGGGGGAAAAAAACCACACCAGTAGATAAAGTATTTAAATAAATGTTCATAGGTTAGAATCAGATGGAGGAATGGAAAATGCCTCGTTATAGAGGAGGAAGCCACAGTATAATTATCTATAGAGGAATGTAGCTGCAAGAAAAGAATCACTTTCCTGGGGCACCTTGGTGGCTCAGTCAGTTAGTTAAGCATCTGACTTTGGCTCAGGTCATGATCTCAGGGTCTTGGGATCAAGCTCTGCATCCAGCTCACCACTTAGCGGGGAATCTGCTTGTCCCTCTCCCTCTCCTTCCCCCTGCTCATGCTCTCTCTCTCCCTCTAATTAATAAAATCTTTTAAAAAAAGAAAGAAAGAAAAGAATCAATTTGCAGCTAGAACCCCAGTAAGGCAAGAAATAGTCATGAAGCTCAACAGAGAGAAACCTGGTCAGATATGTAGCTAGAGTCAGGTGATTGACACCCACCTCTCCCTCACCCCTCAAAATATACATATGAAACACAGTGTTATGTTTCTGGGAAAAAAAATTACTCTGACAGACTTTTGGTTTCAAGGCCACCAGGCTCAGTAGAGAGTTGAAGTGTAGGGCTGACCGTGGAATCCATAAAGATCTGGTACTGACCAGCCCCTCTCAGTGTACGGCCTCTGTCCTACATATCAGAACACCCTCTTCAAGCTGTATAACTCCAAACGGAAGATCAAAGAATTCTTATTTGGAGAAACTCAAATATTTCAAATATCAACACTGGAAATTTCCTCCAATAACCAAGTTTGCTCAGCCCTGGATCATCCATGGTAACAATCAACAAGCCCCAGTCACTGGAAGAAAGGATTCAGCCTAAAAATGAGAGAACAGAGGGCCCAATAGAAGAAAGAAACTTTGGGGAAAAGAAACAAAATAGGGAGCAGGAAACTTAAGTGTTTAATCAGTATCCTCAAAAAGAGAAGATATTCCATCCATGAAATGAATGCAGGATGCGATTAATTTAAGAGGAACAATGAGGAAACAGGAAATGGCCCCTGAAAATTTAAAACAGGACCACTGAAATTAAATACTGCTACTACCGATCATGGTGATAGAAAGCTTGGGAGATTCATAGAACGAGTGTAAAACCAGTTTCTAAATGTTAAAAGGAAAACGAAAAGATGTTTTAAATGAAATATTTAATCAAGAGGATCCAAAATCCAACTAATAGAATAAGAAAAAAATAGAGAAAGGCAATCATACAACAAAGTTTCTCAAACCTGAAGGTTTGCTCCAAACTCAAAGTTCAAATACTTCTCTCCTAACACCTGGAAAAGAGGCAGATGGTATAGTGGTTATGCATACAGAGTCTAGTGCTAGACTGCCTGCATTCAACGCCCATATCCACCACTTGCCAATTGCCTAGCTTTGTCTTAGTGCTCAGTTTCTTCATCTGTAAAATGGGATTGATGTTGATAATATCTACCTCCTATGAGATAGGAGATCCTCCCCTATTATGAGGATTAAATTATATTATTGAATTATTATAAAAATGTGTACAAAGTTCATGAAGTAACATATTAGAGTAAGTAAAGAATTTATTATTACGATTACTATAAAATTTTGGAGGTGGGCGGGAAGAGTTGGCGTATAAAGTATCAGTCACTGGAATGGTATCAGCTTTTACAAACAACACATTAGAAGAAAAATTAAGCCATGCTTTCATAAATTTGAGGGAAAATATTTTTTTAAAGATTTTATTTATTTATTTGACACAGAGAGAGAGATCACAATAGGCAGAGAGGCAGGCAGAGAAAGAGGAGGAAGCAGGCTCCCTGCTGAGCAGAGAGCTCGATGCAGGGGCTTGATCCCAGGACCCTGAGATCATGACCTGAGCCGAAGGCAGAGGCTTTGGCTGAGCCACCAAGGTGCCCCGAGGGGAAAATATTTTTAACTTGGAATTCTCTAGAAGCCAAGCTAACATTTAAAGCATGAAGGGTAGGACAAAAGTGTTTTTAGAACGTCAAAATTATCTCGTTTTTGTTGTTTTGTTTTGTTCTGTTTTAAACACCCAGGCATTCTTTTTCAAGAAAGTCCTGGAAGATATGCTATCTCAAAACGAGGAGGTAAATGAAGAAACAGGAAGATATTGAGAGTCCAGAATTAAGCACTGTGATAAAGGAGAGTAGTAAAAGTTATCCCAGCATAGTAGCTGTGCTGTAGGTCCAGAAGAGAAACTAGTGTAGATTTGTGACTGAGTCAGATATCTATCAGAAAGAGATTGTTAGAAAAAGAAATAGAATTGATAAGTTATTTCATGTCTTGGACCATTTGGAAAATATAGTGGAGAAGGGTTTATTCCATGAATCTGAGTATTATGGAAGATCCACTGTCAATAAAAAATAAGTGAATTTTAAAAAATACACAAATATTAATTGCCAAAAAATTTAACATGTACCAGACCAAAAATATTACACTATATATCTTAGCTCAAAAGTGAATGCCATTTACAGAATTATAGTAACAAGTAGTGAGGATTTATTTAACCAAACGCTGCTGTAACTCTCCCAAAGAGTGGAGGAAGTAGTGAGGAAAATCATTATCTTCCATAGTAGGCTGTTGTTGGCTAATGTCTAACACTGAGCTAAGAAGGCAGGAAAAAAATTAGCATTATTTTTAAAATTAGTATTTAGAAATAGAGTACCCAATAATGGAAGAAAACATTGAACAAGTTAGTATCTGTTGCTGGCTAGCATGAGAGAGGTCAGGAAGAATGGAAATGTGTTATTAACAGGTTTTGTAATATGACTAGAAATTTTAAATTATGTGCCTGTAATAAATGGATACAGTGATAGATTAATTGTAAGATGATATTTTATTAAAACCTTATGGCTCTCTGATGTAAGTCTCCTTCAACTCTAGAACCCTCTCATCTTAGCTAAATAGTTCATATATTAGTTTTACCACCTCTATCTCTGACCAGCTTTTAGGCTTCAGATTCTTTCATAAATTCCCTTTTCTTTTATTTCAGGACCTGCCAAAGACCCTGTGGATTATAACAGCAGGTCTTTCCCATTAATGCTACTGGCAGAGATGCCCAAAATATTCCTGATTGATTGAAGCCTGGTTTGCTAGTCCCTCACTTTCGGAACACTAAATTCCTTTGCAAATTAAAAACAAACACAGCTGAACTATCTTATGTTTAATTTAGCCTAGCCCAGATTAATGGAACTTCAGGCAGTTTGGAGCCCTTAGGAACTTTTCTGGGATAATTATAAGAATATACGTATTAGCACCAAACTTTCTTCTTTAAATTATTTTAAATACCGCATTTATGAGTTCTAAGATGGTGGGTTTTGGGAGTGGGATTCCGTTTTGTGGGGAGTGGGGGGAATTGATACTATAGAAATAGCAGATAATGAGGAAAACGGATTATTGTCACAAAGAAGCCCCTCTCTAAAAACTTACATCAGAGTTGCTTACAAATTTTGTCCCAAGAAATTGCTAATTACCAACACATAGGTCACATACATACATGTATAATACTATTTATTTAGTGTCCCTGCTTTTTTCTCTCCCTCCCCATTGTATTAAACACATGGAAAAGCTTTTCTTGGGTTCCGAAGTTACAGCTGCAATGTGTAGCTTATTTCATTTATAAGGCAATGTTTAAGACTCTGGCTGTATAACATAATCTTTCCCATGCCTTTGCACAAAAAGAAAAAGCAAACAAAAATTCAAAAACAGATGCCAAAGTCCTCACCCTATTTTATCAAGCTTATAACAACATAGTCTGGGGAGCTATTACAGTCTCAAACAGCTCATGCCTGTGTCACAGAATGCCTTTACAGTATTTCTTTGGCCCTGCTTTTTGGATACGCTCACACACACACACACACACACACACACACACACATTAATTAACTTTGCTATGACTTTTAGGCTCTTCTGCTACAACTTATTCCAAACTATTGCCCAGTGGAAAAGTAGACAGTATTACCTCAAAGATTATAGTATTCAAGGTTCTCCATTATTTCTAGGGTGTCCATATGTCCCCATTTGCCTGAGAAAGTCAGTCCCAGTTTATGTTTTCCAGCAAATTTAAAAATAACAATCATTTTTGATAACAAAATTTGCCTGTTTCAGGTTTCTAGGTGTTGCCTATCTAAGGAGGTAGTGGATCCAAGTCAGGTCCTTATTTTTTAAAGGATGGAGTATGTAAATATTCTAGATCCCTGCAAGAGAGACAGTCTGGAGTTTGGGAAGGTAAAAAGAAACAAGCAAATGAGATGGAAGATAAGTGAACATGATTCAGATACCCTTGAATCAAGTAGAGCCCTAAGAAATATTAGCAAATTGAATCCTGACATATGACTTAGACAATAGCTATTTTCAGTCTGGTTTGAGATTGTTAGCTTGCAACTGGAGACATCTTGTGATTGCGAACACCAGTCCTATGAACTGATGCTTTGGCTAAGCCGTCAGGAGTCTGACCTCGCAGGATATCTTGTATGAGAATCGTGGTAAGAGCCAACCAATGATTCACCACTCAGATGTCTGCTTTGAGCAGAGCTTATAGCCACATTGACATCACATTCTACTTCCTCCACAAAATATGCTGTAGGAACACAGAGAAAGGGGCAGGTCACTTACTAGAATGGAACGTGGTGACAAAGAAAAGCTTTCTGAGGAAAAAAAGATTTTATCTAAATATTTATCTGAATATTTAAAGATGAATGGAAGTTGGCCATGTCAGGGAAGGAGACGTCAAAGGCTATTATTTCAGACCCATCTTAATCCAGGAGTGTGGCTGGACATGCAGTACACACCTGGACCCATCAAACGAGCCCCAAGGCCCAACAAATACCACGATCTTATTCCCACAGGCAAGATTTTGATTGTCCTAAACACTATCACACTACACCTCAGTGGCTGGCAGAAGCTGCAAGTTATCTTCTTTTTTTTTTTTTTTTTAAGATTTTTTTTTTAAATTTATTTGACAGAGAGAGAGATCACAAGTAGGCAGAGAGGCAGGCAGAGAGGAGAAAGCAGGCTCCTTGCTAAGCAGGGAGCCCAATGCAGGGCTGGATCCCAGGACCCTGAGATCATGACCTGAGCCGAAGGCAGAAGCTTTAACCTACTGAGCCACCCCGGCGCCCCTGCAAGTTATCTTCTAACACGTATACCCCCCCCCCCACTTCCTTGAATTTAAAAGTAAAGGGAGCACATGGTTTTCCAGTTTCAATCCCCATCCTCCCCTGTCACTAGCTGAAACCATATGCCTTTATTGTGTAAATGGAAGGGTTAGATTGTTAAGTGCTTCTGTCAGGTGCTTACTTTAAAAGGTAAGGAGTATACCATTTTCTCCTCTACCTGTGTTTCTCTCTCTGTACTGGGAATGTGGTCTGGAGTCCTAGCAGGCGGTTTGAAACACAAGAACAGGAGCCTCGTCCAGGGATGGTGGAGCCATGAGTTGGGTGTGCCTGAAAAAGCTATTATCATTAATTTAGGGACATCATTGATACAAATGGCCTTGCACCAGTTTCAAGTCATCTCTGAAAACTGTACCTGAAAATCGAGTCAGATTGAACTAAAAATTGTTTTAATTATGCTTTCTGTTAAATGGTTATATTCCAAAGCACATCCCTCCTCATTTTTAGGCAAGCTGAATATTCAGCTCTATTTATGGTACATTTTAGGGGGGAAAAAAAAGTTTAAAAGCCGTTGTGTTTAATGACACAGAAACAGCAATCACTTTTTAAAGATGTTGTGGGAGCATGGATTTTAAATCAAAACAACAATGCCATTTCGAGCTGGGATGGACAAGCCTCAGAAGGATTACGATTTGGGCTCTAATTTGCAAACAGGGCTTGTGTTTGGATTAGGATTTGACTCCAATTTCCCTTTATGGATTTAGGTAAAGCTTTTATTAATCACTCATCCCAAAGAGTGACTTGAGTCTGTGTGGGATGGAACAATAGATATATATTTTATTTAATAAACTCAAGCCAATGAAAACTCTACAAGTGACTCCAGCTGTTACATGTGAGCTCTCTGCCTCTTAGATGCCAAATGCTTTTTAAGAAAGCATGTCATTTTTTTAGGAGTCTAGGATTCAATTCTCAGAATTCACTTAGAGTCAATACAATACAAATAATGTCCATGTTGAAATAATTTGGAAGAATTTGGTTTTTAGATAAAAAAATTTTAATGTGTGTGTATATGTGTACATATGTATTATAAATTATTATGCATTACATATTATGTTATTAGGTAATATTTATATGTATGTATGTGTATATAAATATAAAACAAACATTCAAAGAATTCTAGCTAAGCAAAACTTTGTATAATCAAATGACAGTAATCATCTAAGATAACACATCCGTGACAATACGAATTTTCATGTAACTGCTAATTCAGATATCGGGTCATAGACAGTTGGTGCCTAGTTCCTCGCAGCCCACTTTGGTAAACAGGGGCATACTAAGTCTTATCTTCTGTGTATAGAGAGAAGGTAAAGGTGAAGTCATGAGGTCAGAAGGGAAAAGGGTGGATAATTCTGTCTCAGAAAGCAGGGATTAACAGATGGGAGAACCTAGTTTTCCCCAAATTCTCTTAGCCCAAATCTACTCAAATGAGAGGTGAATTCCAGCTACCATGAAGAATTCTAATATCTACTACTGACCAGGAATTCCCAATCAGTCCAGAACCTGGATCCTCCCCCACAGTTTCGGCAAGGCACACAAGAAACGCTAGAAGGCACTGAATAGCCAGGAATAGAATAAAGCTTGATCTATAGATGGAGCTCAGGAATTCCAGCAGGCAGGCTTGAGGGCCAGTCCCTGACAGTCATTTCATTAACCTCTTAATAGTGATCGACTCTCTGGACCACACTTATTGTACTCTGATGGAGTTGCACTGTACTGAGAAGAAAGGCAAACCTCTTGTGAATTACACGTCGCCCATCATTTCCCGTGAGTTGTTGTAAATGTGTGTGCCTGAGTCCACCCTAGGAAATTCTCATTAGTGTGTCTTAATGGAAATCAGGCATCTGTATTTCAGAAATCCCCCCCAACACACCCAGTAAATCTGATGCTTATCCATATTTAGAATCACAAGTGCAAATTACTGCTTTATGGATAAATTTTGTCTTCTCAAGAAGATGGAAAATTCCTTAAGTTTTAAGACCTGCCTTTAGATTTCTCTTGGTTACTCAACTGCTATTACTAAGACAATACTGAGCACATAGTGCCATTTGAATAATGTGATGCAGTGGCTCCATCTTACCAGTCCAGTCATCTATCCCTGAGGATCTCTATGTCCTGGGATAGAGGAATGAGATAGCTATAGTTATATATGGTTATATAGCTGTGTGTCACTATGTAATTATTACTGTAGAACTAGAGTTACATGTTTAACTATAGCATACATATATATAACTGTATACGGCACAAGCTGTGGGAACCCAACCCAAAAGAACTGGACACAGTGAAGACAGTTTTCTGTCAACTGTGGAGAGGAATGACAGGGCTGAGGAGACTTGTACCCCAAGTTGTCACTGTAGAGAAAGCAATATCTCAAGCGGTATTGAACACAGAGGTGATAAGGAATTAATAAACCATATGGTATTAGTAGAAAAAGTGCTCAGCAAATGGTATGGAGTGGCCTGAAATGAACAGAAAGATGGCCCGATGTGGCAGTAGCTGGAAAAAGAGAGATGAAAAGGTCAGGCAAAGGCACTGAGCAAAGCCTGGGCGGAATCCCTCCTTGGGGACCAGCGATGGGGGCTATTTATTGCCGTCCTGCAGAAAAACTGAATAGTGACCTTGCTCAGGACCACAAAACCAGTGAGGTCTAAGGCATGTCAGACTACATGTGAGCATAGTTGGGGATTCCTACAAGTACTGACGAGAGGTAACTCCAAAAATGATAGGTATTTCCTCTTGGCTCATGGGTGTTGTTGAGACTTGAGATAGGAAATAATGTGGGGTTGTGAGTGTATTCAACAGGTAGAAATTTCTGTCATATTAGTGACATATATTTTGTAGAATTAGTGTTTTTTTCTCCTGAGGAGGAATGTAGAATAAAAATTAGTTCCTTTTTACCTTGTTTTGTATTAAACCAGGGGACCATGGGATTAAAAATAATATTCTATACACACAAAGCGACTTCATTACATGTAAACATATATGTTCATTCAGGTATTGTGCTTTAAAATATCTTTGTATATTGATAGGACACTAAATATAATAGAATGAGTCCACAGCACACTCTAGTAGCTCATTCTTTAAATTGAACAAAAGGCCCAAAAAAGACTCCAAATACAATTCCTTAGGGCAGATTTTCTCTTGTGTTTTTCCTCCATTCAAGATAAAAAGCTAAGTAAGGCCTCTCCCACTGTCGTCTGTTTGTTTTTGTTGAACTTCTGAGCGTGTCTTTAAGTAATTGGCCCTAATTTTTTGTTTCACGCAAATCACATAGAATTTTAATAACATGTTTGTAGTGTAAGAAATAATGTTTGTTTCTGTATGCCTTCTATTCTTCACTTAATTGCAAATAACCTCATCAATGATTTCTCTTTTTACCTTTCCTTTATTTTCTTATTTATTCCAACCCATATACATTTTATAAAACCTCTGAATGGGGAGGAGGAGCTATCTTAATAGATGCTGGTTATTAGAGGAAAAGTGCCAATGTGGACTTTTTTTTTAATCTTTTTTTTTAAGATTTTATTTATTTATATGACAGAGAGAGAGAGAGATTACAAGTAGGCGGAGAGGCAGGCAGAGAGAGAGGAGGAAGCAGGCTCCCCGCTGAGCAGGGAGCCCGATGCGGGCCTCGATCCCAGGACCCTGAGATCATGACCTGATGCAGAGGCTTAACCCACTGAGCCACCCAGGCGCTCAACCCAATGTGGACTTTTGATTAAAAATACTTGCAGCTCTATTTTCTTGGCCAGATTACATAATCATAGTGTACAATTTTTTTTCTCTACTTGATAGTTTCTGAACAAAGTCAATGTGGTTGTTAAGAGTATGGATTTGGGAGCCAGACCCCCTGGATTCAAACTCTGGCATTACCACTCAAACTGTGTAACCTTGAACACTTTGTTTAACTTCCCTGGGCCTCAGTCATGTCATCTCTAAAATGAAGACTTTTTTTAAAGATTTTATTTGTTTATTTTGAGAGAGAGTGAGTGAGAAAGCATGAGAGGGGGGAGGGTCAGAAGGAGAAGCAGACTCCCCGCTGAGCAGGGAGCCCAGTGTGGGATTCCATCCTGGACTCCGGGATCATGACCTGAGCCGAAGGTAGTGGCTTAACTAACTGAGCCACCCAGGCGCCCTAAAATGAAGACTTGTAATGATAATCATCTCATGAGACTGTCAGATGGGTACAACATTAATATTTGTCAAGTGATTGTAACCATACCTGAAATAAAGTGTTATATACATGTTCAATTAAAGTGTTATATGCTTGAATAAGGTATAGGTGTTGCAAAATCAGAAAATATATATCTTGATCTCTCCCCTCAGTTCCTGGCATGGAGCTCTTAAATTCCTTGAAATTATTGGGGTGATTGGATTGTCTTTTTTTCCAAGGAGATATTATTGCTTGGTGGGCTCCTGCATAGGGGCTGAATGAGGGCCAGTTACTGAAAAGAACACTCCATGGTTAGCAGCTTGGAACTTCCAGGGAACCTGGGTGGCTCAGTCAAGCAACCATCTCTTGATTTCAGCTCAGGTCATGATCCCAGGGTCCTGGGATGAGCCCCATTCCATTCTCAGTGGGGAGTCTGCTTCAGGATTCTCTCTCCCTCTCTGTCCCTCCCCCCACCATAGATAAATAAATCGTAAAAAAAAAAAAAAGGAGCTTGGAACTTCCAGCCCCACATCTTATCCTCCAGGAAGGGGAGAAGAACTAGAAATTGTGTTAATAATTTATCATGCTTACTTGATGAGACCTCCATAAAAATCCCAAAGGCACAAGGTTAGGGGAGCTTCTAGATTGCTGACCTGAGCAATCCGCCCTTCTCTATGCCTTGACCTCTGCATCTCTTTCCCCTGGATGTTCATCTGGATCTTCTGTCATATCCTTTAATAATAAACCAGTAAGGATACGTGTTTTCCTGAGCTCTGTGAGCCATTCTAGTGAATTCTCAAAACCAAGGTAGAGGTCTTGAGGATGTTGATTTATAGCCAGTCAGCCCAGAAGCACAGGTGACAACCTGGAACCAGCAACTGGCGTCTGAAATGGGGGGAGGGGCGGTCTTGTAGGACCGATTTAACCTTCACCCTAACCTGTGGTATCTGATGCTGTCTCCAGGCAGACAGTGCTGGAATTGAGTTAAATCGTAGGGCACCCAGCTGGGGTCTGAGAATCACTTGATGTGGGGGAGAAAACCCAAACTTCTGGTGTTAGAAGTCTTGTAAGTAAGTGAGGAAAGGAGAAGTGCGGGGAGTGGTTTATCAACACAAATGCTGTATAATTTTAGGTAAAAGTGTACTTCCCACATGCTTTTCACATTATTTGAAACAGCAAGTTATTCCATAGCTACAATTACTCATTTCATTCCCCAAGACTGAGAACTTCTGATAATGTGATACTAAAAGCAACACTAGGATAACATGTGTGTAAATAAATATTTAACCTATTTGTCATACTTATCATAGGGTCAGTTTCTATATGTGAGATTCATAGTCACAGCTTGCACATTCATAAAGCTTCAGATGCTGAGTACAAATTTACCACAATAGGTTGTGGCAATTCCACTTCCCCTGGTAGTTTACAAGAGAATATCTGCTTGTACCCACTTGCTCACTAACACTGGGAATCATCTCTTCTTTTTAACTCTTAATTTTGAAATGTATTTAGAATCACACGTAGTTGAAAAATTAGTACAGACAAGCTTATTTACTCTCTACCTGTATCTCTTATTAAATACATTCGTAAGCATTTTATACTAGCAATTGAATATTCTTCCTAGCTTGGTGCACATGTTAGCCAAGTGATAAAGAAAATATTATTTATTAAAGTGCACATAATTGAACTAAATGTTTCAGGTCTTAGAACTTGCTCCCAAACCTCAAACGGCACGTGAACCTGGAACACTGTGCTATTGTATGAAAGCCAGTTTTCAGACCACAGAGTGGAAATGAAAGACAATTACATGATCACATTTGTAATGTTGTGTTCAGTTCTGGAAAGCGCCTAATAGAGGAAATATTGAAATCCTGAAGAAGGTGCACAAGGGAAGAATGATATAAGGGACAGATGAAACAGAGATGATTATAGGAGAAAAATAAAAATTGGAGGAGACATAACTTAGTCCTAACAATTACCATAAAGTGATATTGGCAGAAGGAATACAGTGCATTTGCATAGATAATTATAGCCAATACGTAAGTTCTTCTAAGCATATTGTTATTTCATATATAAATAAAATATTCATTGTTGTTTTGCATAACAGAGAAGACACTCCATTGAATAGAGGTGTATAAAGAGGAATAATAATAGCATCTAGTTCATAGCAATTATGTTCATCTCCTGATGCAGGGCCCAGTGTGCAGCTAATACTCAGTAAATAAGAGCTATATTATTTTATTATTTTTATTCTCATCATTCTTGTTATTATTATTATAGTGATGGATTCACCACTTTGGGAAATATTAGACCTGTGAGTTTTTAAAAAAAGTTTTGAAGATTGGGGAGAGAATATTAATAGGAGGTGGGAGGTTAGGCTGCATCAACATATTTCCTTCCAGATCTTAGATTCAATTATTGTAATTATGGTTTTATTTATATTCAATGAAATTATCATAGAAAAGTTTTAAAATTAATCTAAGTCAGTTTTTCCTAGGCCTCCCTGAAGAAACTTTCTGACAAACCCTTCTCCTTTTGCCACTCTCTGGAGGAGCAGCTAACCCAAAGAGAAATGATACCAAAAAGGAGCAAGAAATGAAAAGAAACAAAGAGATTGGGTAATCCAAAAACTAGTGGGTGACTTCCTGAGAAATCCAGGAATAATTCTGCTTTAGGGCATAAAGGAGTCATGCTGAGCCAAACACATAGTAATGTGCTTCTCATGCTCTTTCCTCCTCTCGGTGGAACTGTCTTTCCTATTTTCCAGCTTCCGCATGGGTGGTCATAGTCACCCTAGCTGTCTGGGATCTGACTCTAATCAATCCATCTTGGCACCAATGGAGTCCTGAAACTGTGTCTCATCTCCCCTGATAAATTACCTGTATTCAACACTGTACTGAGATGGAATAACATTCCAATGAACTCCTCCTAGGGCAATTCAAGTTTAATATGTCACAACTCAAGAATAATAAGAGGCCATTTGAACAAGCTCTTTCAATCATGTACCAAAATAAATATCAATAATGGAAATTCCAAGCAAGAATGGGGACTGGTAGATAATATTGGAAGTGTGTTTATTAGAGGAAAGAAAATTGACTTGGGGACTATAGCAAGTTAAGATTAACACTCACTGAAGTACTATTGGTAGACAAACCGTATTGAGTAGCCCATATACTGGTGTACGAAATACACCAGTGTAGGTGTATTTAGTATGCTATTGACACAGGACAGATCTGTAGTCAGAGTTTGTTTTTTTTTTTCTCAGTTGGTGTTTTTCCACTGTTCTTGCCCTTCTGTGGATTTTTAGTACTCTGTATGTTGATGCTTTCCACTTTCTACCAAAGTCCATCAATGAGGAAATGTCATGAGGGGTTAATTTTGAATCTTCATCAGTCTGATGAAGACCTGATGTGGTATCTGAATAAATGGAATTATGTCTGGAAAAGCACTGGACCCTGAACTTTGTGGAAATCAAGAACTTATAGTTTGGATCATCTCAACTGCACACTCCTTGGAAGTTATCCTATGTAGAATCGATATCTGAGGTCCTATCAATACCTCTTAATAAAGATAGCAGATGTCTATACTTAATTTAGTGCTTTGAGGGTCAGGGAAGGATGAAGCTGTTATACATAATTTCTCATCATTTTCTGATTTAATTAACTTCACTGTGATACTCAATTTCAGGACTGAGTCCCTTTCCATCAATGATATAAAGATCTCTTTTTAAACTAATTTTCTAATGCTTTAATATGGAAGTGACAATGTAGGAATGTATAACCAATTGCCTAAAGTTATTTCAAAATATAATTTCACCCAAGAACAATGAAATGGGGTAAGCTTGACTAATGAATAAATAGAACAAAAGATCACCATACTGAGAATTAAGCTTAATAAATTATTCCAAAAGAAAAGCCCAGGAGAATTAACAGAATAAAGCTATTTTTTTTAGATTATAAAAATGAGTTTCCCTATTTTTTATGCAGTTTCTAAGTGCAGAAGAAAGAGTAAAAAAAAACTATCAAAGGTTATAGTGTTTATAACAGAGCACATATTCAACAGACTGATGAGCATAAGAATTTCAAGCAATTAAAATATGTGATGGGAGAGGGTCTTTTTCTGAAATTATCAAAGGTATTTGGAGTTAGAACTTTCTAATAGGTAATTATAATTTCTTACAGCTGGGTAAGTTGACAGATGGGTTGGAAGAGTTAACATGAATCTCTTAAGCAGAGAAAATGAACTGCTCTGTTACTCAACAACTTGATCAGAACTCAAAGTTTTCAGGAGTTTTGGAAGTGAAACAAGGATGAATGCCACTGAAATAATTTTTATAAGAGAATTTCCAAAGAAAGTAGAAAAAACTTTAGTATATGCCCTGGGATTTGTTATCTTTTGGCCATTGCTATCCTATGGTCTGGTCTAGAGTCAGATAGATTCTTCTTTATTTTCATTTATTTTTCCTAAGAGTTTAAAGCCACCTTTCTCTGGTGGTGTAGTGGCATGTGATGTGGTTGAGCAGTGTAATTTTCTTAAGAATGTCATGCCTGCCTTCCATTTAAGTCAGTTTGCACAGCAAAGCAGGTGTGTAGAAGCTTACTTTGAACATCCTTACTCAAAATTCCTTTTTTTTTTCTTACTCAAAATTCTTGCCAGAAGACATGAACTGCTATACCCTATGGCTCAGTTCTGATGAGGAAATACAGTGACTGCCTGAAGAATTTTAAACCTTCATGTCTAAGTCAGTGTTTGATGCTATGACAAAGCAAAAGGGTATTAAAAATAATCTGTTATTTTTCATGAAGTACTGAAACTTGCAAGTTATTTTTTAACAGAATTTGGAGGATTTGTCAAGCTAAACAATTGGAGAGAACACTCATCAACATTATTGAGTTGTTCTTTTACCTTTAGAACTGGTTTTACTCAATTGCACTTATGCCATCAGTCTGACTAGAGAGACTAAGACACATCTATTAAAGATATACTATTTTATTTACTGAAAATGTCAAAGACATCACACCATATTCTTTTTATGAGAACCCAGGAGAACAATGTTTTTAAGGTATCAGTATCAAGAAAACATGTACTTCTCCTGGTTTTCTGGTTTGATCTAATAAGATTATAAATAACTGCATTGACTCTGCTTTGACTGAATGGAAAATGTGAATTAAAGCCTTGGTCTCTTATTTAACATTTAATTATGGAAAATTTCAAATACATGCAAGATAAACTGGACAGTGCATTGCACTCCCATATATCCATCATCAGACTTCAATAATTATCCAATATTTGGTTTTTGTTTCATCCAAACCATCTCCCGCCCTCCATAATTATCATTATAATGACAATTATTTTATTTAAAATATATATACCTTACACTTTGTGAATATCACCATGTAACCCAGAGCTTTATCATGATAAAGAACATTTCCATTTCCCTTTGGAGTCCATCACCTTTAATGACTGAATAGGTATTTTGACATTTATGAGGGGTTTTTCTAGAGGGTGAGAGGTGAGGGAGAGAATCTCAAACAGGCTGCACACCCCACACAGAGCTGGACATGGGGCTCAATCACATAACCGTGAGCTCATGACAACCCTGAACTCATCACCTGAGCTGAAATCAAGAATCAGAGGCTTAACCAACTGAGCCACTCAGGTACCCTGGTCCTTTTGGCATTTAAATCTGTTTTACTTACTTCTTCCCTCATCCACTTTCTTAGTTCCCTTTTAGCCAGATACCTTCTACTTATTTTTACCTTTTTATATTATGTTTATATATTTAAACTATTTTTTATTTTTTGGAGTAAAGTGGTTAAATAAATTCAAGAAACAGGGAATTTTCAATGGGTTATTAACAAATGGAAAAAAGCTGACATATCTTTAAAAGAAAAGTCTATTTAAAAAAAAATAAAAAGTTATTTCTTAAACATCTCTGAAAGTTCTATAAGAAAAACGAGTATATAGAAGAAATGTAGGCACATATTCGTCCAGGAAAGCTGTTAAGAATTTATTGATGATGATGTAAAAGGATGTTACTACCTTCAAAACAAATTAGAACTTAATATAATAAGCAGACCCAATTTGATGACATTTAGAAGAAAATAAATGTCTGAATTATGTCCTTTTATGTAACCAGCCTATGCTAGAACCCTATACTTTCAGTTTCAGTGGTTTACCCTTTGATCTCAAAATCTATATTTGTTATAATAGGCTACATCCTTACATGACAAGGCTTATTGCTTATGATTAGTTAATACTCCTTAACTAAGGTAATAAATTATGTTGGTTCATTAATTTTAATGGCTTTATTTACAAAACTTCAAACATGATCTCTTAACATAACTTTAAGATATCTAGATCAGAATAAAAATTGCTTCTTAAAATGTGTTTCCTTAAAATAGTTGATTATTTTATTAATAATAATGATGAAAACAAAAACAGAAGTAACCTATACAGTAATTGTCATGTATCAACTATATTCTAATTGCTTAAAATATAATTTATTAAATCCTCATAAGAGCTTATTCAGATATATGCAATTATCATCCCTATTTTATAATTGAGAAACTTCCCTATGCAGCTCAGAGGTTAAGCATTTAATCCCTGGAAACTGACAATATAGGGTTGAGCCTCAGCACTAACACTTGTTAGCCATATTGTCAAGTGCTTTTGTCAAGTGCTTTTGTTGTCCAATGCTATGGAACTGTCAAAACTAAGTAAGTGACATGAACTCTCTTTTTCTCCCTTTCTCTCTCTCTCTCTCTCTCTCTCTCTCTCTAGTGTTTCATTCTCCAGGGATTCTCCATGTAACTTGGGATTCACAAAGTGAGGTGATCCTAGGGTCTTCACATCTTTATGTCTTATGACATAGATATACATAAGCCTCACACCACTACCTTTCTTTGTCATCAATATTTGGTGCCCTTGGTATGCATGCAGTATCTAACCTCCGTAGTTGACTTTTGCATTATTTTTTAGAAAACCATTAAGAAACCATTTTCTGAAAGGTAAGCTTTTTGTTTTGATTCTCTGAATGAAGAATACCTACTACTTTAACGCTCAAATATCCAAAGGTAACATCTTTCCTGATGACTTTTATGAATACATATAGTCTCTGTTGTACCAACATATATATGTGAAACAGTATAGAAATCTATTTACTTAGAAATTAAGAGACCAATGTGTATAGATGACTGAAAATATAATAGCAAAATGTAAAACAAACAGAAGCTGAAAGAACTTTATTAAAATAATAAGAACATTTTATAGCTTTTCCTAATGGAGTAAGTGACTAAAAATATCTCAGGATTGAAAAAAAATTCAGGTTAGGTGCAGCCACCTTATGTGGACTACAAGAAAAGTAGATCAGAGACACTACAGCTCAGTTTTCTGGGTGTTTCTTGCACATTAGAGTGAAAGGGCAAGGATTTGAAGGAGAAAAAATTTATAAAAACTGGGAGGGGAAATATGGGGTTATTTTCATTCCATAAAGGGGCCGTGAGGTAACTTGATGGGTTTTGCGGACATCAGCCATTGAAAGGACACTGTGATATCACCAGGAGAAGACAGGGTTATCCCACTTGTGGCTCATTGTTAACTCCTCCTCAACCCATGTTTCTTTTACATTATAAACACACCTTTATTCCATATCTGCAGTCTTCAGGACATCTTGGTGAGTGGTATGGGAATCACTAATTTTTTTTAACAATTTAAAACTGTTTATGACAAACCTCAGCTTCTTCCTCTATATTTAATCAAGGGACTCCTAAAGGGATATTCGTCATCCTTTTTATCTTCTTTATCTGTGCTTTGAAAGACAGGGCCAACTAAATCCCTCTTCTCATTCCTTTTTCTTTCTAGCTCTGCCTCCCCAAGTGTAGTAAAGGCAAATTCCTCATCCTGTCCCTGAATCCCCCATCTGATCCTAATGATCTTCAGAACACTCCTATCTGTTGTCTATCAATAGTTTTCTAGCAGTACATCATCTATTCTTAAGAGAAACACAGTAAAATTTATCTTGCTTTTTTTTCTTTATTCGAGTGTAAATTATCTTAATGTAGTGTTGTTTTTACTACCATTGCAGCAAAGTCAACCCTACTCAAAAGTTTATAGGAGTTTGCTTACATAGGAGGAGCACTGTGGTGTGACCACACCCTCACTTTAGTACCCACTGTTAAATGATAAATTGAGACTTTTCAAGAATTTGAAGAGTTTATTTGAGCAAAAATCTATTCCAATAGGGCAGTGCCAAACCAGAAATGGTTAGGAGTTTCCCACCAACAGGAGCTCAGAGAAAGGCTTATATAGGGAAGGTGTGGAAGTACAGAAGGTACAATCAAATGATTTGATTGGCTATAGTTTAAAGCCTCGTTAGTTCTTTGTGATAGGTGGTCCCTATGTTTTGATTGCATAACCTTGAGGCATTTACTGGCTTAGATTTTGCTTTTCTTACATACCCCGCTATAGCGTTAGAGCCACCTCCGTCTAATTGCATCCTCATTTAATCAATTTAAGACAACTCTACTATTTCTTACGCTGAGGTTCCTAAAAACAATTAGTGCAATTTCACCAGAAGTTTACGATTAAAACGCCAATTGTTAGCTGGGAATAAAAGTGGGAAATTTAAGAGGATCTTCCCTTATATATGTTAGTGCAAAACAGTTTACTTTTTTTTTTAAGATTTTATTTATTTATTTGACAGAGACAGCGAGAGAGGGAATACAAGCAGGGGGAGCAGCAGAGGTAGAGGGAGAAGCAGGCTTCCTGCTGAGCAGGGAGCCCAATGTGGGGCTCGATTCTAGGACCCTGAGATCATGACCTGAGACAAGGCATCCCAACAGTTTCCTTTTTAAAAGGCTAATAAGATCATGCATAGGGCGCCTGGGTGGCTCAGTGGGTTAAAGCCTCTGCCTTCGGCTCGGGTCATGATCTCAGGGTCCTGGGATCGAGGCCCGCATTGGGCTCCGCGCTCAGCGGGAAGCCTGCTTCCTCCTCTCTCTCTGTCTGCCTCTCTGCCTACTTGTGATCTCTGTCAAATAAATAAATAAAATCTTAAAAAAAAAAAAAAGATCATGCATAGAAGGTTTGTGTCTTGGGAGCACGCAGTGAAGATAAGATTACAAACAAAGTAACTTTGATGATGTTCAATGTTCACTAGCCTATGGATACAAAATAGGTCACAAATTGGCCAGTGGCCAAATGACAAGGGCTTAGCAGTTCCTTCTGTTTGGCTGCAAACCTCAATATGTCCTTCACCGACAGAGCACAAGAGGGTGCCTTCTTGGCACTCACAGGAGTTCAAGCAAGCACTCTATGGCCTTCAGCCACTTCATAACCCTGAACATCATTCTTGGAAGTCTCTTCTGCATCCAGCTGGCTTTTTTTTTTTTTTTTTATGTTTTTTTTTTTTTCTGCCATCTAGCCTTGTGTTAGTGTGAAGTATTCCTTCAATTCCATTGGGCCACTCCAGACACAGAGCATTCTGGTAGATTGTCAGCTGCTGGCAAAGAGGGAATGTGCCAGTCTTTTGGGTACCACACTCAAAGTGTGCTTGCTTAAGTGTGATTTTTTCTTACATCATACACAGAGTCATTTTATCCTCAGAGTACATGTGGGTAACTAAATTAACTTGGAATTGGGGAAATTCTAGAATTAGCTGTCCTGCTGATCTCAGAACTATTTAAACTTCTTTTGCCTGGCTTTTCCTTTTTCCTTTGCGATCCACTTTTGCTTGTAGACCCAGTAGCGCCTTGCAGAACTTTAGCTTTTTTTGGTACCTAGTCTATCTTCTACAAATTTTGTGCATCTGAACTTGAATTAGAGACATGGTACAATTTATTTTCTCCCTGTAGGAGGCTCCATTGAAATCATAGAAAGCTGTGGATGTGGACAGATACTTAGTTTGGAAAGAAAAGATGTTGGCTAAATTTACATGCCTATTCGAGAACAGCCAGCACCCCATTTCCATAACCAGTGGAATGGTCTTTAGAGTTGCAGTCTTACAAATAAAGAAAATGACACCTAGAGCAGCCAAATAATTTTTTAATCTCATCTACATCCGCTGATGACAGCATCCAATGTCATCTCCACTCTGCTTGTTCCCTTGGAATACATAAATTCACAGGAACGGTAGACAGTAAAAAAGGAACAAGACAGAGAAGAGAAGGGATGTGCAAGTTAGTGTTTACAAAAGGGCCAGCATTTGATTGTGAGCTTAGCTTCTTGAAAATGGGAAGAGAAAGCAGCAAATGGAAGAAAAATCATCACTACTTCAGAACTTTAAAAAAGATGTCCATTAACATAAGTATGTCAAGGACATAAAATAGAATATTTTTTATTTAAAAAATTATCAATAGATGATTGTAGGTACAATAAAAGAATCCCTGCTACTTTAAAACATAAGTTTTAAATCAAATGGTGCCTAGTCAAGATATAATTAGGGACAAACTCTAGCTCCCATGATGCATATGTCAAAAATTTCACTCCAAAGAATGGACAAGGCATTTTGGACAGAGCTTATCCTTATAGCACGTTTTTATGTTTATTAAAGTCTTTTCTTTCTCCATTTTTCTTATACTTTCTGCTTTCTGCTGAGCCTTTGTCCATGTACTAAATGAGCAATTGTGCTTTCACTGATACTTCAAAATGTTCCATGCAAAGAAAAAGACAAACAGCTTAAGATCGTGGTCCCTATGTTCATTTTGACAGAAAGGATGAGAAATGCCACTCAAAAACATAATTTCACAATGAAAATGTTGACAAAGCAAGGCCCTTCCATGTGACAGCCTACATTCCTGCCAATAACAGTTGCTGAGATCAACGAGAAAGGGATTAAGTGAGCATTTGCTTGAAGGTATTTTCATATGAAGTAGTGCCACCTGACTGAAAATATCTTGCCACTTGAGTGAAAATAGCTTCTTCACTGCCATAAAATATGAATTTGTGTGATCACCTGGAATTGCATTAATTCATTGTAATTGGTAGACAGTATGCTCATGTGTTATGGACTGAAAAAATAACATCAATACATTTATAGAGCTGAAGGTCTTTTTTTTTTACTTCCTAATGAAATTAATTACATATAACAATTTTATTGGGTTTTTTGTTCTTCCATTTTTTCCTCAATGAATCTTTTATAATCTATAAAGTAAATTTTAATTCATGAATATCTGATTTTAAAATCAACTGAAATCACTAAGGAAAGGAGAATAAATATGTGTAAATCCTTATTCAGACATTATTTGCATCACATTTATAAACATGACTGTTTATATATAGTATGCTAAATGTCTATGTACAAATATAAACGCAAGAATGGATACAATTATATGGCTATCAACCAGTAAAACATTCAGTGCACATTATACTTTGTGGAATATATTTTGCCTGGATGAGTTGAAACAGATTGTATAATAAAATGAACATGGCAAAAGTGGGTTTTAAGTCAGGAAACAGAACAGTAAAGCAATTTCCTGAGTTATTTAAATGCTTTCAATGAGAAATGTCATTACATACTTGAGTTACACTGGCGTATAATTACATGAGCATCACAAATAACAATGTCTTACTAAGAAAAACAGAAGTTATTATAGAAAAATTATTTCCCATCATGAATCTTCCCTTTAAGCTCAGGTAAATACACACAAAGAGGATTTGCATGTTTTCAAAACTAATTCTAGTCATTAAACCATCAATTATTATGATTTTAAAAAGTTTGTTTCTAATTACATTTTCAAAAATCTTCCTCAGTCTTAGTAATATTGTGTGTTAGATGTAAAATAGCAATAATTACTTAGAGTTAAATTCAAGTAATAATTTTATTCACAATTATTATAATTATAGAGAAGGTAGTAAAACCATAGGTTACATTAAAAAAATATCTGTTGTTCTTTATATTAAAATTAGATATTTGCTAGACTTCCAAGATATCTATTCTAGTTATAAAGAATTATAAATAATTCTAAATAATTTAGAATGTAAAAATACAATATATAATACACATAAATTAAAAAAAGATGTCCTAATCAACTGTTTATGTTATCAGCAGGGTTTCTGATAAACAGTAGGCCATTAGTGGTTAAGTCTGGAGAAATAAAAACTTATATGCATATTTTCAACGGTGAAGGGGTTGGTACTTCTAACCCTGCATTGCCCAAGGGTCAAGTTCATTCTTTGATTGAATGCTATAGGTTGGGTGTAACAGAACATTAGAGGCAGAGGTAAGTAGCATTTATATCCAGAAATGGGCATATTTCTTCTTCTGTCAGGCATTTGGTGGGTGTCCAGGCCAACCTAATCAGTAACTGGAGGGGGTTTGAGAAATACAGAAACAGTTAATTAGCTGGCACCAGATAGGAACTACAAGAATTGTTCAAATGTTTTTCAAACAAAAAGAATGTGGTAGATGGATATTGAACCTAAACCAAGAAATTAATGAACCTAAATAAAGAAATTTAAAAAAAATCAAATGTGGGAAAATATAAAAATATTTTCTTTAATATTTTAAAAAGATAGCTTTATGAAGAAAAATACAACAATGTATTTCATAAATATGTAGAATTTATAAGCAAGTAAAAATAAAATGTATAGGGGAAAAAAGCACAGAGAATTGAATAGGCAGTGGAATGTATACTGTTGCAAGTGACAGTTATAACTGAGATAAAGACAGTGTAACTGGTAAAGAAAAGTTTTTAACTGATGCAATTAAAAAGTCAGTAGTGATTTAAAAAGAATCAAAAATTACTTTTTTCATGTTTATTTTATTTTTGACTTTTAAAATAAGAATAGTAGTACTAGAATAATTAAAAATTTTCCAAATAAGGGTGCCTGAGTGGCTCAGTGGATTAAGCCTCTGCTCAGGTCATGATCTCAGGGTCTTGGGATCAAGCCCTGCATCAGGCTCTCTGTTCAGCAGGGAGCCTGCTTCCCCCTCTCTCTCTGCCTGCCTCTCTGCCTACTTGTGATCTCTCTCTGTTAAATAAATAAATGAAACCTTTAAAAAAAATTTTTTTTCCAAATAAAAGTAACATTCCCAGACAGCTTTCGTCTGGAGAGTACTTCAAATTGGAAGAGGAAAGGAAACAAAAATTACTAAATTGACATCCAGTTTCAACTCTGATGTGTAAAGAACCTGAAATAATCCCCTCCATCTTTTTGACAAAAAAAAATGATGAACAATTAGAAATTCAGTAACTTTTCTCAGACCCCTCAGACAATGGAACACTGCAGGGCAAACTAAAACCCCAAAATACGGAGATAAAGTTAAGTCCACACAGTGTCACAACCAAGATTTGCTTATCTAGAGCCCAGGATGTTGAGGCACATCAATAGCAATTTTGACGAAAAGCTGGTGGCTGAGTGTGCGCTACTGGGAAAGCAAGAAACTCCTGGAGCAGCAATCCCATAGGTCCCCACGCTTTTGTGGGACTTATGTCCAAGAACCTCACGGATTCTAATCCTGAAGATCTAAGAAACATCCCCTCAGTGGTCTAACAGATGAATGGGAAAAGCAATCCTTGTGAAATGAGACAAATGAGCAAGGAAGAAAAAAAATCTGCATCCAATATTGGAAAGGATAAAGAGAATTTCACCATAGTTTCTACAGACAGTAAAAATAAGAAGGGAATATTAGGAACAATTTATGTTCATTAATTTGATTTAGATTAAATGGAAAAATGTCTGAAAATTAAAAATCTGTCAAAGTTAAATGAAAAAGAACTAGATAAATTGAGTAGCTCAATATCAGTTAAAACAATTGAATAGACCAATTTTTTTATTAACATATAATATATTATTTGCTTCAGGGGTACGGGTCTGTGAATCATCAGTCTTACACAATTAACAGCACTCACCATAGCACAAACCCTCCCCAAAGTCCATAACACAGCCACCCTATCCCTACCCTCCCACCCCCCCAGCAACTCTCAGTTTGTTTCCTGAGGTTAAGAGTCTCTTATGGTTTGTCTCCCTCCCAATCCCATCTTGTTTCATTTTTTCCCTCCCTAACCTCCACCATGCCCCGTTCTGCCTCTCAAATTCCTCATATAAGAGAGATCATATGATAATTGTCTTTCTCTAATTGACTTATTTTGCTTAGCATAATACCCTCTAGTTCCATCCATGTCATTGCAAATGGCAAGATTTTGGGGATTTTTTGATGGCTGCACAGTATTCCATTGTATATATATACCACATCTTCTTTATCCATTCATATGTTGATGGACATCTATGCTCTTTCCATAGTTTGGCTATTGTGGACATGGCTGCTATAAACGTTCTGGTGCACGTGCCCCTGTGGATCACTGCATTTGTATCTTTAGAATAAATACCCAGAAGTGCAAATGCTGGGTCATAGGGTAGCTCTATTTTCAGCTTTTTGAGGAACCTCCATACTGTTTTCCAGAGTGGCTGCACCAGCTTGCATTCCCACCAACAGTGTAAGAGGGTTCCCCTTTCTCTGCATCCTTGCCAACACCTGTTTTTTCCTGACTTGTTAATTTTAGCCATTCTGACTGGGGTGAGGTGGTATCTCACTGTGGTTTTGACTTGTATTTCCCTGATGCTGAGTTATGTTGAGCACTTTTTCATGTGTCTGTTGGCCATTTGGGTGTCTTCTTTGCAGAAATGTCTGTTCATTAGACCAACAGAATTTTTAACTTAAAAACTTTCCCACAAAGAAAACTCTAGTCCTAGGTGGCTTCACTAGTGAATTCTACCCAATATTTAAGAAAAAAATTCTGCAAAGACTCTTCCAGAAAATAGAGGTATAAGTGATACTTACCAATTCATTTTATGAGGCTAGTTTTTAACCTTGAAATCAAACTGAAGATATTACAAGAAAAGAAAACTGCAGACCAATATCCTTTGTGAAGATGGAAATAAAATTCCTTGGCAAATATTAATACAGTCCGTCAAGTGGAATTTATTCTAAGAATGGAAGGCTGATTCAAAATTCATAAATCAACCAATGTAAATTACTATATTAACACATAAATAAGGAAAACATGTTAATATGAAAAGATTCAGAAAAACCATTTGACAAACTAAGCAGCCATGCACAACAACAACAACAAAAAACTGTCAGTAAACTAGAAATTGGAGAAAAATTCGTCAAGTTGGTATACAACCTATAGTTTATACTTGATAAGAAATGGCTGAATTATTTTCCCTTAAGATCAGAAACAAGCTAAGAATGTCTGGTCTCACCTCTTCCATTCAACATTTTATTCCAAGTCTTAGGAAGTGCTATAATGCAAGAAAAAGAAATAAAAGTCTAATAGATTGAATAGGAGTAAAACTACCATTAATGAAGAGTAACATGATTTCATTAATAAATGATCCCAGGGAGTCTACAAATAAACTACTAGAACTAAAATGTGACTTTAGCAAGGTTGTAGAATACAGTGTAAAAACTCAGTTACACTTTTTAAATATTAGCAAGGAGCAATTGGAATTGAAAATTTTAAATCTCATTTACAGTACTGTTGAAAATTATGCAAATAACTTGGTATAGCACTAATGAAATATGTGAAAGACCAATACATGAAAACTACAAAGTATTGGTGAGAGAAACTAACGAAGACTTAATTAATTGAGAGATATATTATGTTTGTGAGTTAGAAGATTCAATAGTGTTCTGATACCAATATCCTCTGAGTTGGCCTATAGATTCAATGTAATTCCAATCCGACATGATGATTTCATTTATGTCAATAATTAAATAAGTTATGTATTTAGAAGTTGGTGGTGTAAGTCAGGATAATTGTTAATCTGGTTTCAGTGACCAAAATAGGGCACAGGGCAGGCACTAAGCCGCTGGTGGTGTTCTTTCTTTTGATCTATTGCTGTTCGCAAGAATGTGTTTGCTTCATGAAAATTCATCAAGTTGAATACTTTTCTCAATGTATACTATTTTTTTAAAAATCTGTCTTCAAAGATGAAAAAAGAAAGGAAAAAGAAGACTGATGGTAATTATCTAATGAGATGCTTGATTAACAATAGTAGATTGTGAAACAGAAGAAGGCATTAGCCAATAGCTCTTCCATTTTTATCCAATTCAATGTACAAGACAATTTGAACCTGCAGTGTGCAGATGAAGTCACTAGTGGCAGATCAAAACTAAAACCTTTTGTCCCAAATCCATGATGTCCTTATTACCTGGTGTATTTTAAAAATAACATCTGGAGTACTTGTGATTAACCAAAGTGCACAATAATTTCTCAACCAATATTTGAAGTTCTAACTTGGAACATACAACAGGCACCTGAGCCACCTAGACAGTCCTTTAAATCACTCTTTGTTTCAATTCGATGCCCATAAGGTTGGTAATTCAGAATCAAGGAGAAATTTTTGAGACATGGTTATGTTTACAATTCTTTAATATTCTGCATCTAATTAATAGCAGACAGAACTTCAACCTTGCTGTCTACACATTAGGGCAGGAATTATGTCATGTAAAGAGTGTCTTAATGCCCAGATCTATAATATTTTTGTAAATTTTGTCCCCACCTTGGACACAACTATTTAAAATTATTGCTCTGATCATGAGAAAAGTTTTGTATAAGTGGGATTCAATTTAAGTGAGACTGAACTTAAATCAAGCCTTATCCTTTGTAATAAACCGGGAGTAATAAACTAAATTAAGTAGACATTAAAAAGAGGGAAAATATCATGGGACAATCTTTAAAAGACATTTAACTTGGATTACTTAGTTTCTAGAACAAAATTGTTATAATTCATTTTTAATGCCCTGTAGTAAGCAGATTTGTCACCATTATTATAATTTAGTCCTGAGAAACATTATTTAAACTACAAAAATAATGGCCTCAGTTCAAATTCTAGGGCATAGAGCTTGCAATACTAGTTATGCAACATCATAAGAGACTCTGAACCATAGAGAACAAACTGAGGGTTGATGGAGGGAGATGGGTGGGGGATGGGCTAAATGGGTGATGGGGATTAAGGAGGGCACTTTGTTATGATGAGCACTGGGTGTTGTATGTAAGTGATGAATCACTAAATTAAAAAAAAATACTGGTTATGCAACTAAAAGAACCATTAGATACAGTAAGAGAGATATAAAGCCAGAGGATTTTCATTTTAAAGGATTTCATTAAAATCAGAGGTGAAATAAATACAGGTGGCATTTGGTTTTCCTAATAGATGCTGTCGGGGGAGGAGAGCTCTTTCATTTGTCCCTACCCTCTTCCTCAAACAGCACTCCCTGGTAATCAAGGGTAATGATTATGTGAACTCCAAGTGACTGATTGGCCAAAGGTGAGTTCATAGACAAGGCAGGCTGTCTCCTATATTCTGACTCTCTTTTCACAAGGAAGCATGCATCCAGGTAAATTCTTTCTGCCTGGAAGCAAGCTTGTAGGATCCGTCCACTACTGCTTGACTATGAGAATGGGCAGATCATTAAAAACCTCTGTTTCCTTATCTATAAAATGCAGATAATAATAAGGTTATTCGGAACATTTGACTCCATTAAACAAAGTGCTAAGCACAGTGTTTGGAAGATAATAAGCATCAATATTGGTTGCTATTATTACTACTACTTAGAGTTCAGGCATAAAACTCTTTGCTCTAGCCCAATTTATTAAGAATTCTGTAGTGGATTATTGAAAATTAGCATAGTTATCAGCCTAGTGATTCCTTGTTTGTTATTGTTCAAGGGTATAAACACATGTCCCTTGAGACCTTGAGAGAGAGGAGAGTAATTGTCCTGGCAGTATTCTGTATTCCTGGGTTTCTTAAGCAAATATTAACTATCAGTTCCTCAAATACTAAATCTCCAACTCAGGCATATGTACAGCAGGGCCATAAAGCTTTATGACCTGGATTCTACTAAAATTCTAAGCTATGGCACCTAAAAATTTCTTTTTTTAATAGTTTATTTTTTTATTTTTTATACACTTACTTACCAGTGAGAGAGAGTACAAGCAGGGGGAGTGGCAGGTGGAGGGAGAAGCAGGTTCCCTGCTGAGCAAGGATCCCAATGTGGGGCTCGATCCCATGACCCAGGAATCATGACCCAAGCCGAAGGCAGATGCTTAACTGACTGAGCAACCCAGGTGTCCCAATAGCTTATTTTTTAAATTGTGGTGTAACTGACATAATATTATATCAGTTGCAGGTGTACAACATGATGATGGCATATTTGTGTATATTGTGAAACGATCACTACTGTAAATCGAGTTAACATCCATTACCATGCATAGTTTTTTTTTTTTTTTGGTGATACAGACTTTTAAGATTTACTATCTCAGCAAATTTCAAATATGCAAGCCAGTATTATTAGCTATTGTCATCATGCTCTACATTACATCACCATGACTTAACTATTTTGTAACTGGAAATTTGTAGCCTTGGCTCCCCTTCACCCATTTCTCCCACCCTCTACTCTGCACCTCTGACAACCACAAATCTGTAATCTGTATCAATGAGCTTATTTTTGGTATTGTTGTTTTTAAATTTACATATAAGTGAGATCATACAGCATTTGTCTTTCCCTGTCTGACTTATTTCACTTAGCATAATACCCTCAAGTTTCAACCATATTGTCACAAATGGCAAGACTTTGTTCTTTTGTATGACTGGATAGCATTACATTGTTGTGTGTGTGTGTGATATGGATGGATGGATGGGTGGATGGATGGATAGATAGTCCATTCATTCAGTGATAGACACTTAATCGTTTCAATATCTTAGTTATTGAAAACAATGCTGTAATGAACATGAGGTTCATATATCTTTGTTTTCTTTAGATAAGTATCCAGAAATGGAATTGCTGGACCATAAGGTAGTTCTAGTTTTAATTTTTTGAGGAACCTTCATACTGTTTTCCATAGTAGCAGCACCAGTTTACATTCCCATCAACAGTGTGTGAAAGTTCTCTTTTCTCTACATCTTTGCCAACATTTGTTAATTCCTTTTTATTTTTATAATAGTTACTCTAAAAGCTGTGAGGTGATATCTCACTGTGATTTTGATTTTCATTTTCTGATGATTAGTGACATTGAGCATCTTTCCATGCACTTACTAGCCTTCTGGGTGCCTTCTTTGGAAAAGTGGCTATTCAGATCCTCTGTCCATTTTTTAATTGGATTGTTTGATTTTTTGCTGTAGAGTTTTATGAGTTCTTTATATTTTGGGGGTATTAACCCTTTATCAGATATATATGATTTGCAAGTATATTCTCCCACTCAGTAGGTTGCTTTCTCATTTTGTTGTTGGTTTCCTTTGCTGGGAGAAGCTAAGTTTGATGTAGTCCCACTTGTTTATTTTTGCTTTTGTTGCATTTGCTTTTGGATTCAGATCCAAAAACTCATTGCCATGACTGATGTCAAGGACCAAACCACCTGTGATTTTTTTTCCTAAGGTTTTTTTTTTTTCATGTCTTCCATTCAAGTCTTTAATCTGTTTTGAACTAAGTTGTGTGAATGGTATAAGATAGCAGTCTAGTTTTATTCTTTTGCATGTGGCTGTCCAATTCTCCCAGCATAATTTATTGAAGAAAATGTCCTTTGGCATTATGTATTCTTGGCTCCTTTGTTGTAAATTAATTGACCATATAAATTTAGGTATATTTCTGGGCTTTCTATTATGTTCCATTGAACTATGTGTCTGTTTTTATGCCACTATCATACTGTTTTGATTATTATAGATTTGTAATATAGTTTGAAATCAGAGTATGTGATACCTCCAGCTTTGTTCTTTCTCAAGATTGCTTTGACTATTTGGAGTCTCTTGTGGCCCTATACAAATTTTAGGATTGTTTGTTCTATTTCTGTGAAAAATGCTATTGGAAGTTTGATAGGAATTGCATTGAATCTGTTTATTGCCTTAGGTAGTGTGGAAAAAGTAACAATATTAATTCTTCCAGTCCATGAGCATGGAATACCTTTTCATTTATTTGTGCCTTCTTCAATTTCTTTCATTAATGTCTTATAATTTTCAGTGCACAGTTCTTTCACTTTCTTGGTTAAATTTATTCATAGGTATTTTATTCATTTTGATAGAACTGTAAATAGGATTATCATTCTTGCATCGTTGGAATAAATCCTACTGGATTATGGCGTATGATCCTTTTAATGCATTATTGAATTTGGTTTGTTAACTTTTGTTGAGGATTTTTGTATCTATTCTCTTCAGGGATATTGGTCTGTAATTTTCTTTTCGTGTGTCCTTGTCTTGTTTTGATATGAGGGTAATGCTCGACTTGTTAATGAGTTTGGAACTGTTCCTCCTCTTTTGTTTTTTGGGAGAGTTTGAGAAGGATTGATATTAATTCTTCTTTGAATGTTTGGTAGAATTTACCAGTGAAGCTGTCTGGTCTTGGGTTTTTGTTTGTTGGTTGGTTTTTTAGAAGCTTCTGAACCTGTCAGTATCACCTGTCCTTTTCCATAAAATGCATATTGACAGCACTTAGGACAGAATCTGGAATCTAATATGCACTCACCAGAGGTAAGCTATCATCATTAACATTATCAGGGTCAGTCAGAGATTTTGACACTTTTAAAGAAATACATAGATATTTTAATTTTTACCTATTAAATTTATAAATAAGGATCTAAAGAGCAACACAGAGCCTCTATAACTCAGAGTTAAAAATTGTTGGTGATGAAAAAATCCATACAATGTTCACCCTTCAGGCAAATTTAACATTATACCATAGCAGATGGATACCTCTTCTGGGAATTCTGAGGAATCATCTCAGAATTTTGGAATAATTTCCAAATGTACCTATACCTATACCAGGAATACCATGAAATCCATACTTGTGTCTATTTATAATATACAATGAAATTGAGATACAGAACAAGTCTTACAGAGGAACTTTCACACAAGGTGCACTAGATACAGAACCTCAAGCAGCCATAGGATGTCACAGAGAGAGGAGCCTTAGAGATACACTCTGAGTTTCCTTACACAAACTCACTGCTCTGTTTTAACTTATATAAAAAAGGTATGGCACTTGGCATATAGTAGCTATGCAGTAAATATTTGGTGAGTGTATAAATAGGTGAGTGAATGAAAAAAGGAATAATTTTTTAAAAGATACATTGGTGATGAATCTCGCATTCACATTTCCCTGTAAGTTGTCTGAAGTGTAATAAATTTTTAGTTGCTTCAACATGTCTTTAGGGCTTCTCCTTTATTTTGGTGATTTATAACATAGAACAACAACAAATTAATTACCAGTGGAATATGTATAATTAAATCTCTGTATTAATGTTCTTGAGACATGAGAATATTTTTCATCGTTGTTTCCCGTGTTCAAATTTATTGATCACACTGGTTGCTGCCCTTTATTTTTCTTAGTAGAAATAAACCAAAACCAAATGTGCATGTATTTTTGCCTACCATGATTTCTTGGTCCTGAGGATCATTTCCTACATGCATCTTATAATTAGATTAATGAAATTTTTAACCAGTACTTTAAGCAGTGTTTGAAGTGAGTACTTACTATGACTTTGAGATTCTAATAAATCCTTTATTAGTTCTCAGGGCAGAGATCCTTCAAATTTATGTAGAATACAGCTCACTCAATCAAAAATACCTTGGAGATTATACTCCACCCCACATACTGGGTTGGGCACAGCAGAAATCAAAGTAAGTTCAGTCCTTGACTTTTTGGAGCTTAAAGGCTCCTACCCTATTATTAAGAAGTCTGTTTCCTAACTAACATGGACCTCTGAATTCTTGGCCATGGCCCATGTATTTCTTCCATACTTTAAAGGTTTTTTTGGTCTGTAGTCATTAAAACAAGTTCTATGTAAAAAGGCTGGAAAAAAGCCTCCCAAATCAATGGAAATAAATCTACTCAAGTTTCAGAAACAGATGGAACCACAAACTAGAAATGAGGAACCTCTTGTTTTCTCTTTTCTGTATTCTAGTGAGGGACATCAACCTGTTATACTTAAAATAAATTTATGATGCATATTTTAAAAGTTAAAAACTTTGAATAAATACTGTGACTGCCTTTTCCCCCAATACGTATCTAAATCATTTTTCAGATATGTATACTTACCTATGTTTACTGTATTTATTTTCAAAGTGGAAACAGGAGTATATTTTCAAACGTGTATTTGACCTCAAATACTGTGACTCTCTCTGTTTTCAAATATATGTTTAACTTCTTCTCATATATATATAAGTCATTGATAGCTTTTATTATATACTTATGAATATGAGGTCCTCTCCTACCTGAGAATCCCAAAACACTTTTTGGAAGATTGTGTGCATGTGTGCGTATAGGGGGTGAGGAGTTGATCCCATGTGTAGAAAAGAAAACGTGACACTGATATGTAAAGAATTGTCATAGTCAACTTCATCTCTTGCACACGCTGTTTTAGCAAATAGCAAGAGTCATATTTCAAAAAAAAAAACTGACTCTCTACTCTTAGTTTTGTAATATTCATGTTAAGGTACTTCAGAAAAATAGAACTAATTATATATATATACACATGTTATATATGCAATAAATTATATTACATATTTTATTTTATATCTACATCTATGTATATACATATACATTATATCTACATATGCTATGTATGTGTATATATATATATATATATATAATATATATTATAAGGAATTGGCTCATGCAATTATGGAGGCTGAGAATTCTCATGATCTGTCATTTATAAGCTGAGGACCCAGGAATGGTAGAGATATAGTTTCGGTCCAAGATCAAAGGTCCAAGAACTAAGAGAGCTGACAGTGTAAATCCCAGTCATTTGTGGGGACAAGAGTCAATGTATCAGCTCAAGCAGTCAAAAGAGAACAGATTCTCCCTTCTGCCTTTGTTCTATTCAGGCCCTCAACTACTTGGTTAATGCTCACTCACATTTACCACATCTACTAATTCAAATGCTAATCTTATCCAGAAACACTCTCATAGACACACCTTGAAATAATGTTTAACCAAATATCTGGCCACCTTGTGACCCAGTCAAGTTAACATAGAAAAGTAACCATCACAACATTCCTGTTTTCAGCTTATAGTTACCTTTGTTCTTTCTTATTGTAGACAAGTTCACATGGAGAAAGATGTGGCCACCATCATCTCCAAAGTACAAGGCAGCTATGTGGAAATACTGTGATTTGAATTCCTTAGTCTCCCATCCAAATATTCCAGGAAAGAACTAATTAACCCACCATAGGTCAAGTGCCCAAAGCTTATACAATCTATTGGAACTTAGATTTAGTCACCTTTATTTTTTTTTAATTTTTTAAAGGATTTTATTTATTTATTTGAGAGAAAGAGAGAGAGTGAAGGAAGGTACATGAGTGAGGGAGAGGGACAGAGGGAGAGAGAATCAGACTGCCTTCTGAGCAGGGAGCCTGACATGGGGTGCTGTCCCAGGATTCTGGGATCATGACCTGAGCTGAAGGCAGATGCTTAACTGACTTAGCCACCTAGGCACCCCTCAGAGTCACCTTTAAAAGGATGTGAATGTTTCCATAGCAACTTTTCAAACTGGCGATCTCCACAAAAATCAAAGACAGTTAATGTAGAAGGCATATGGGGCATACCCCCTGAAATGGGTCTCCCACATAATTCGGGGACACCTCATATTTGCGAGATTACATCTTCATGTTTTAACGATAGCCATCAATTAGTATCTCTCCTTCTTTCCTTGGTTGTCTGTGGAAGTTGGACCTTGCCCCTTTCCTTTTACTTACCCTAAACCAAACCCTTCTGAATTCCCAAGTATAGCTGAAATCACTTGAAGAGCTTTCTTGCTGTCCTATAGAGTTGTCCACTGTTTCTTCTTTTTTTGTAACTCATCATGGTACTGTCTTCTGTTGCTTCCATTGCTAAGATATGTTTTGCTATTTCTATCTGGGGGTATATCTTCCACTTATAACCTTCAATAACTTATCCACTGTTTTTGATGAGGCTTCTAATATCAGAGGGTCTCTTTTACACAAACTGGCTGTAGGGCCATAGTGTCTGATCTCTCTATGCTTTTGCCATTCTGTTCTTTCTCCCTGCCCAGAAGCTACCCCTCACTCCTCCAATCTTAATTCTGATACATGGGTAGATACGATTCAAGACTCATTTCATTTAACCTAATAAATCACTGTTTAATGATCTGAAACATTAAATATAAAATATCGCCATAATTTTTCATGTGTTTTAAGAGGTAATTTTTTTAATGCTCTAATTATTTAGCTGAATCCATTTTCAGATGCATTAAGGAAGGATTACATAATAATTTGTAATATGACACATTCACAACTAAGTAGCACAGAAGGGGTCTTTAAATAACATAAGGTCAGAAAAATAAATTTATAAAATAGAAATGCACACCCCAATGTTTATAGCAGCAATGTCCACAATAGCCAAACTATGGAAAAAACCTAGATGTCCATCAACAGATGAGTAGATAAAGAAGATGTGGTATATACATACAATAGAATACTATGCAGCCATCAAAAGAGACAAAATCTTGCCATTTGCAATAATGTGGATGGGACTAGAGGGTATTATGCTGAGTGAAATAAGTCAATCGGAAAAAGACAATTATTATATGATCTCTCTGATATGAGGAATTTGAGGGACAGGGTGGGGGGTTGGGGGGGTAGGCAGGGAAAAAATGAAACAAGATGGGGTCGGGAAGGAGACAAACCATAAAAGACTCTTAATCTCATGAAACAAACTGAGGGTTACTGGGGGGGTGGGAGGATAGGGATAGGGTGGATGGGTTATGCACATTGGGGAGGGTTTGTGCTATGGTGAATGCTGTGAAAGGTGTAAGCCTGATCCTGATGA
Organism: Ailurus styani; assembly: GCA_002007465.1. Classification (NCBI taxonomy): domain Eukaryota; kingdom Metazoa; phylum Chordata; class Mammalia; order Carnivora; family Ailuridae; genus Ailurus; species Ailurus styani. The sequence goes on along the minus strand of LNAC01000833.1, from coordinate 379,325 downwards.
TTCACAACCTGTACCCCTGGGGCAAATAATAATAATAATAATAAATAGAAATGCACAAATAAAATCAAACCAGGAAAACTGTCAATAAAACTGTTTAATAGCAATGACACTAAGAAGTTGAAAGTGTCAAAAATTTTAAATTACGAACCTATATAACATGTTACACAGAAAGGAAAAATAAAGCCAGTTATTTTAGATTTTAAGAAAGCAATCATTTTCAAATTATAAATTAGAATAACTTAGAGAAGATTGCTAAAATTCATATACCCAAACCTGAGGAGTGAAGATTCTGACTTAGTAGGACCATCCTGAGTCCTGAGCAACAGGGCTATCAGAATTTGAGAAACAGCCTCGAGGGGTGCTGCTGAGGCTCAGTTTGTCCTTTCTTTTCTTTAGTATCTTTACTGTAATAGTTAGGGTTAAGCAAACCCTATTATTTATGCATAAACACACCTGAGCCTAATTTCCAACACAGAATTTTATGACTACCAAAAAAAAAAAAAGTAATGTTTTGAATGACTAAATTCTATACATCAGAGTAAGGATCATTGTATACTTTTCTTTTTTAATCTGCCTAATGGGAGGTGGTCACTTCTATCTTGGCGTCCTGGAAATGACATCCCTTTGAGCTATATTAGGACATTTCCTAAGGAGAGTAGTTAACTAACAGAAGACACTGAAAGATATCTATCCATTAACAAATAATGAGTATGTCTGGTTAGATCCCAGGTTTTAGCACAAAAAAAAAAAGAAAAAAAAAGACATGCTTCTCAAACTTTAATGTGAGTGCGTTATCACCCGTGTGTCTTGTTAAAATGAAGATTTGGATTCAGTGGGTCTGGGGTGGGGCCAGAGATTCTGCATGTCTAACAAGTTCCCAGGGGATGCAGATGCTCTCTGTCCCCATCACACTCTGAATAACGAGGATAGAAACTGAATTTTCATACTATATGGTTTCAAGCTTATTTATTATATGAGATTATTCCTCTGGCTGATGCTGGGGTAAACCTTACATGAATGTAATAAATTCTTAAATAAGAAGAAACTTGTAACTATACTAAGGCTGGAGAAAAAAAGGCTGGGAGGCTAGGAGAGTTTTACCAACTTTAAAAAAAAATATATATATATATATACACACATACATAAATATATATACATTTGTTAAATTATCAGTCTACCAGAGTTAGCTTTATTTTAACTAATTTGGAGAAAAACGCAAAGAAATAATGTATAATAAAGGGCACTGTATTCGTTTTCTTTTTTTTTATTTTTTTAAAGATTTTATTTATTTATTTGACACAGAGAGAGAGATTACAAGTAGGCAGAGAGGCAGGCAGAGAGACAGGGAGAGGAGGAAGCAGGCTCCCCGCTGAGCAGAGAGCCCGATGCGGGACTCGATCCCAGGACCCTGAGATCATGACCTGAGCCGAAAGCAGAGGCCTTAACCCACTGAGCCACCCAGGCGCCCCACTGTATTCATTTTCTGTGTGCATAACAAGTAACTATAAACTGAGTGGCTTAAAATAATACAACTTGGGGGCGCCTGGGTGGGTGACTTAGTTGGTAAAGTGTCTGCCTTCAGCTTAGGTCAGGTTACGATCTCAGGGTCCTGGGATCCAGCCCCACAGGGAGGCCCGCATCAGGCTCTGTGCCCCATGCTCAGCATGGAGTCTGCTTCTTCCTCTCCCTCTGTCTCCCCACCCCTGCCTTCCCCCCAACTCATGCTTGCACATACACTCACTCTCTCTCTCTCTCTCAAATAAATAAATAAAATCTTAAAAAATAATAATAATACAACTTCGTTGTAAATTTCCTTGGGTTTGAAATTCCGGTGAGGGTTAGTTTAGGGTCTCACAAGTAAAATCACTTGGTCAGCTGGGGCTACATTCCTTTCTGGGGCTTGGGAACCTCTTTTATTTTATTATTATTTTTTAAAGATTTTATTTTTTTAAGTCATCTCTACACCCAATGTGGGGCTTGAATTTACGACCCCAAGATCAAGAGTCACATGCCCTAGTGACTGAGCTCCCTACATACTCCTGGGATCCTCCTTTAAACTCACCTGGCAGTTGGCAGAATTTGGGTTCTTTGGCTGTAGACTAAGGCCCTGTTCTCTTGCTGGCTGTTGGAGGTGTGCAAGAAGGCGACACTCAGCTCCAAGATGCCTGTCACAGTTCCTCACCACCTGGCCCCTCCCTCAGCCTCTCCTACTTTAAATATCTCTCATTTCTGGGGCTGTGACCTCTCGACTGAAACTTAAAGCGTTCATGTGATTAGGTCAAGCTTACTTGGATCATCTTTCTTCCAATTAAACAAAAGTCAATTGATTAGTGACCTTAATTATGTAAGTGATATCCCATTATATTCATAGGCTCTGCCTGCATTCAAGGGCAGCAAATTACACAGGGCATGTTCACCAGGGGCTGAGAATCTTGGGGCCCAGAGTAAAATCCTGCCTATGGAGGACATTTTTATCTAAGAAGCAGTAACACTAATCACCTTCTCTCTTCCCACATTTCTTTAGACATGAGTGTACTCTAATAAATATTTTTTGGTAACCTTTCAAAATTTTAGTCAACCTTGTACAAGGATAGATTAAAGGGATTGGCTGATTTATTTCCACCCAATGTATTTCAACATATTAATGGAATTTTTAAAGTGTGACCTTTCAGCTGTGTGTGGTTTTTTTTTAAGATTTTATTTATTTGTTTATGAGAGAAAGAGAGAGAGCATGAGTGTGAGCAGGGAGGATGGGTGGAAGGGGGGTAGAAGCAAGCTCCCCGCTGAGCGCAGAGCCCAACAACGGCAACATGGGGCTCAATCCTAGAACCCCAGGATTTTGACCTGAGCCAAAGGCAGACGCTTAACCGAGATCATGCTATAGCTGACACACAGACTGATAGTTTAAAAGCTTTGGCCAGCCACATGGCTAGGAGCAGCTATAATGGGTCAAATAAAAAGGTGATTATTATATGCACTGAGAAAAATACTGTTGTGATATACTGTATCTTAAAAGAGTTTCTAGAAAAATATAGTTTTCATTTACCCTGGAGAAGATAATGAAATGGTATCTTATAAATGGAATAAAAGAATGTTTTTTTTAAAGAGAGAAGGAATGAAAAATATATGTTGGAATTTATAATAAGCATATAAGTACATAAATAATATGTATTAGGATTTTATAATTTTAGCCATATATCCATAATTTCATTTACTTTACTATAAATAAGAGCATTATGTATTACTAAAAGCCCAAAATAGCATCACTGAAAAACGTGAAAAGGAAAATGTATGAATTATTTATTGTAGGAATCATTTTCTAAAACATAGAACGTACAATTAGACCTAATAAACTAGACCTATACTATTTTATGCCTATTATTAAAATTTTTACCTTTTCTCTCATCACTGATGTTTAGCCTGGATTTTATTTTATGGTTCTCTTTTAACCTTTACTATTTAATACATGAAACAGATTTGAACCAATGAGTACATAAGTTTTTGTCTCAGAACAGGCCATAACAAAACATTTACCTTAAAGAATACAATATCATAGGGGTAGTTTCTAATAATAAAATAAAGCTATAGTAACGTAACCAAAAGGCATCCTATTTGTCTGCATTTTATACGTGAGGTTATTTAAGATTAAGCCAAATTAAAATATCGATTGTTCTACTAACATAAGGATAATTTCCGTCAATGATGAACAATAAGATCACAATGGGAATAGAATGAAAATGCTAAGATATGTATTCATTTAAGAGGAAAATATTGAAAACTGATGACTGTGATGATCAGATAAGGAGAAATGAAAGAACTAGAATTAGTATCTGTTCAGAAGTGGTATAAAGGGTGAGAGCCAAATAGATATGAGCGTTAGGGAGGGACATTAAAATAACTCAATAGAGTGAGGGCAGCCAAGTGGGTGAGTGTGGCTTCAGACTTGGGGGTGGGGCCATTATAGCCACTGGCTACTTCCTTCACTTCGGTCAGCTCCCCGCTCAGATGCCCCCCCCACCCCCAAGTCTGAAGCCACACTCACCCACCTGGCTGCCCTCACTCTACTGAGTTATTTTAATGTCCCTCCCTAACGTTCATATCTATTTGGCTCTCACTTCCCACTAGAATAGAAGCTCGACAAATATAATAACTTCATCAATTCTGTTTCTCTCTGCAGTCATTGCACTTACTAGTTACTCAGTAATACTCATTGAATGATTCAAGGGGAACACAATTGGTTACAAATTGATTAAAATCAAAGAAAAGCTGTTCAAATGCAACAGAGCAAAACAGTTCTGAGTGACTCTCCTTTAGCAACTGATTTTTTTCTTAGCAAATGGTGGTGACAACTATCTTGTATTTTTTATGCATTCCCTTCAGATAATCAAGTTTCAATTTTGGACTTTTTTTTTTTAAGCTTTATTTCTTTATTTGAGAGAGAACGAGAGCAGGGGGAGGGGCAGAGAGACTTAAAAAGACCCCGCTGAACACGGAGTCCTCCCCAGGGCTTGAACCCATGCTGACAGATCAAGACCTGAGCTGAAACCAAAGTAGGAGGCTCATCCGACATTCAACTGACTGTACCACTCAGGTACTTCCAGTTTTGGTTTTTAATTATCATATTGACTAAAGGCAACGATAATCCAGAAACATATGTTTTGACCTGGGCTTTCATATTGTTAAGCATTGATGTAATTAATGTAATTTTTTGATCAGTTGTTTTCTTTGTTTTTTTTTTAAGATTTTATTTATTTGAGAGAGAACACAAGTGAGAGAGAGAGCAGGAGTGGAGGGGCAGAGGGAGAGGGAGAAGCAGTCTCCCTCCCTGCTTAGCAGGGACATGGGGCTAAATCCCAGGACCCCAGGATCATGACCTGAGTCAAAGGAAGAGATGCTTAACTGACTGAGCCACCCAGGAGCCCCTTTGATCAGTTTTAATCAGCAAATTAATTTACCTCACATTAATAAATTAATAATTTATTGGTACTTATTGATCACTTCAACTTTAAATAATAAATATATGTTTTAGCTCTTAAAAACACTTATATCAAAATTTTTACAAGGAAAAGTAGTTTTATCTTTAGGATTCTGAAACTCTCAGCTCATTATCAAGTTTTCCTAATGAAGTAATTACTTTTATGGGATAGTTTTTAATACTATATACTTAGAGTACAATGTCACTTTGGACCAAAATAAACTTTTAGATAAGGTGTCATCATATTATAAAAATATAACATGGTGATTGCATAAATGGGACTTCCTAATGTGAAATTATGAAATACTTTTCTTCTATACCATTGCTTTCAAAAGTTATTTCACCCTGACCCTGGCTAAATCTTAGGTAGACAACATAGGTTTTTCACTCACATCCTGCAAGTAAACAAATAGATTTATTCTTCAGATATTATGAATCCTACTAATCTAAACAAAAGTGTATTTCCTCATTTGATTTAAGGAGCATTTTACCCCTCTGCTTAGTTAGGCCAGAAACCTGAAGTGGGGACAGAGATTTTTCTGCTTCTTCCTTATTTTACCACTTTTCATTAACTAGCTCCTGTTTTTGGACCTTTCTATTTAGAAGAAGAGAGCAGCAGGGAGTTTTTTGTTTTTTTTGGAAAAGAGCAAAAATGGGGCGCCTGGGTGGCTCAGTGGGTTAAGCCTCTGCCTTCAGCTCAGGTCATGATCTCGGGGTCGTGGGATAGAGTCCTGGTCTCTGCTCAGCAGGGAGCCTGCTTCCCCCTCTCTCTCTGCCTGCCTCTCTGCCTACTTGTGATCTCTCTCTCTGTCAAATAAATAAATAAAATCTTTAAAAAAAAAAAAGCAAAAAATGGCAAAGTGGTTATTCCTTGCCTGAGGGCAAATGCCCACATTGTCGGCTCTGACTTCCATGTGGCAGTTTTGTTCATTCTTCCTAACAGCCCCTTACGCCCATCGATGTAGTTTATCTGATGTCTCCAATGGCTGATGCCTCTTCCAACATGGGTGCTTATAGCATCTCTGTCTTTGATTTCAGGTAGTTTCAGCACATAACACTACGTCCTTTTTAGAGTTACTTGACCTCTTCAGGAGGGCCTCTGCAAAGACCCTGCAAAGGTTATTATTCTTTTTTGTTTGTTTGTTTTTTGTTTTTTGTTTTTTGTTTTCTAAGGTTATTATTCTTATAACCACCCAAATCACACTCCCTTTCTCAAATCTATTTAGTCCATGGCAGCATTCAACATTCGTTGTCCTTGCTTCACCATCAGTGAGAACCAGCTCTGCCCCATGATAGCCCTTTCCTGAGGATCCATTTGCTCGAGGACTTTTTACTGAAGGTGTATCCGTCAGGGTTCTCTAGAGAAACAGAACCGATAGGAAATATGTATGTGTATGGGTGTGTATAATATGTAATACATACTACAATGTAATATATAATATCTTCCAGGAAACCTCACTTTTTTGCTCTTCAGGCCTTCTAAGTGAATGGATGTGTCCCACCCACATTGTCAAGGGTCAGCTCTTCCACTTAAAGTCAGCTGATTGTAGATGTTCATCACATCTGCAAATACCTTGTCAGAACACTGAGATTATTGTTTGGTTAAATAACCGGGACTGTGGTCTAGACAAATTGACACAAAAACTGACCATTACAGAAGGCATCACACACAGATCTCGGGGCTTTCCTCCAATTCCCGAGAGCACATTCCAGATTCTTAATTGGCTTGAGGTGCTATGAATGCCTCCCCAGCCAAGGACGAAGAGGGAATGTAGAGCTCCCCCACAACATTCCAAAGGAAGCCCTACTATCACTTCTCTCTTGAATTCTTAGCTTTTTTCATATAACTTAGAGAAGGTTTATAAACCCGTGGATGCTGAACCAGTTATGAGCCCCTTCAAATACAAGCTCCATATAAATGACCAAGTACCTTGTTTTAGAATATAACTGTATTCAACTCATATTTTTTTTAATCTCTGGGTCACTAAAATCCTGAAATAAGAATTTAATTATATCATCATATTATAGATGATGTACAAGGTACTAAAGACAGAGAAGAGAACGATATCCTAAGTGCAAAATAAGGAAAACTATGCAAAAGAAAATATAAATGAACTAGTTTATAAGGGATGAGAAGGACTTCTCTGCTAGGCTGAGAAGGAAATCAAGGAATTCTGAATAGAGAACTTGGAATCTTCTAAAGTACAGAGGACATCTCAACTCATTCAATAAGATTAGCATAACACAGATAACAAAATTTAATGAGGGCAGTACACACAAAAATAATTACAGACCAGTAAATTCCATAAATATGTAAGGAAAATTCCTTAACACATACTGACAAATTAAACTCAATTATATATAAAAAGATAATGTATTACATAAGATGGGATTTATACCAGAATAACAAAGCTGGATTATAATTCAAAAATTAATCAGTGTAATTCTCAGTTTAAGAAAATAAATTCCAGGGCGCCTGGGTGGCTCAGTGGGTTAAAGCCGCTGCCTTCGGCTCAGGTCATGATCCCAGGGTCCTGGGATCGAGGCCCACATCGGTCTCTCTGCTCAGCAGGGAGCCTGCTTCCTCCTCTCTCCTCTCTCTCTGCCTGCCTCTCTGCCTACTTGTAATCTCTCTCTCTGTGTCAAATGAATAAATAAAATCTTAAAAAAAAGAAAAGAAAAGAAATTCCACATATGAGTGAAAGCATATGGTATTTGTCTTCCTCTGACTAACATTTTTCTTAGTGTGAAGTAGGTGTTGGGGATTAGGGATACATTTACCTTTATGAGCACTGAGTAATATGTGGAACTGTTGAATCACTATATTGTATACCTGTAACTAATATAACCCTATATGTTAACTACACTGGAATTAAAATTTAAAAAGAAAAGAAAGAATAAAAACAGTATTATCAATTAGGAACAGAAGAAAACTCCCTCAGTATTATTATAAAGGACTTGTCTAAAAAAATTTAAACTAACATCATAATTAATGATGAAATAAAGAACACTACCCTTTGGGTGTGAATAAAACAAAAATATCTACACTTACTTTTGTTAAACATTTTGTTAAAGGTCTGAATCTATATAATAAGGCAAGAAAAATAAAGTTTAAAGGCTAGAGATCAGACAGAAACAAGTAAAACTGTCTCTATTCAGACAGATGACATGACTGTTTATGATGAAAGCCCTAAAAAAGTCTACAAAACTCTACTAGAGATGATAAGTGTATTTAGAAAGGTCACACCTGTAAGTTCAATATACAAAAACCCTTTGCGTCGTTCACATACTTTTAGCAAATAGTTAAAAAAAATGAAGTCAAAGAAAATATTCACTCTGCAGTAAATCAAAAAGGATGAAATATTTGGGAATTAATTTAAAAATGATTGGCAAGACTTTTATTCTAGATACTGCAAATCACTGCTGGGGACAATTAAATGTACCAAAATTAGTGGAGATTCATAACCTGCTTATAGATAGGAAGAGTCAATATTGTTAAGATGCCAGTTTTGCTAAGACTTATCTGTAGATTTTTTGTAATCCTAAGAAAAATTTCAGCAATCATTTATGTGGAAATGGAGAAACTACTTCTAAAGTTTATATGGAAATACAAAGGACCTAGAATATACAAAGTAATCATGATGAGGTAAGAACTTATACTAGCAGATTTCAAGACTTATTGTAAAGCAACAATTATCAAGATTGCATGGTACTGACAAAATAACACGTATACAGAGCAACTGAAAACAGAGATTCAAAAAATAACCCACATGTGGTCATTTGGTTTTCAACAAAGATGTCAAAGTAAGTTAGTTAGGGAAAGAAGTTTGATTTTTACCTCACCGCTCATGAAAAATTAATTTGAAACATGTCATGGAGCCGAACATAAAACAAAAGCTTCTAAAAGGAAACATAGGGTAATATGTTTGTAACTTGGGTTTAAGCCGAGTTTTTCTTAGTAGAGCACAAAAAGCAAAAATCATAAAAGGAAAAAAATTAGTGAAGTAGACTTCGGCAAAATTAAAATGTTCTCATCAAAAGACACCATTCAAGAAAGTGAAAAGGCAAAAAACAGACCCATAGAAAATAATTATAACACATATACCTAAGAAATACATCAAAATATATAAAGAACCTGTACATCAACAATAAAATGGCAAAAACTTCTTAATAAATGGGCAAAGACTGACAGACTTCATGGAAGTAGTTACACAAATAACCAGTAAGCATGAGAAAAACTGCTCAACGTCAGTAGCCATGAAGGAAATCCAAATTATAAAACCAGGATGAGATACCACTCTACAGGAGCCAGAGTGCCTAAAATTTAAGACTGACATCATTGAATATTGGCAAGAGTTTCTCTGTGGAGAAACTCATACTCTTATACACTGTTGGTGAGTTTGCAGACTGATTCAAGTTCTTTGGGAAAAGTTCCAGCACTTCTTTATAAAATTAAATACACATTTATTTCCTAACTCAATAATTCCTGGTATTTACCGGAAAGAAATGAAAGCTAATGCCAACAAAAATACCTGTATGAGAATATTTATACAGGTTTTATTCGTAATATAGAATAGCCCTGACACTGGAAATAGCCTTGGTTTCTATCAACAGAAATGGAAAAACAGTGTACTATGTTAACACAATGAAATACAACTCAGCAATGAAAAGAACAAAGTACTGATACCTACAGTAACCTGGTTGAATCTCAGAGCCATTATTCTGAGTGAAAGAATCCTTACACAAAAGAGAACCATACTTTGCAATTTCATTTATATGAAATTCTAAGAAAAGCAAAAGCAAAAGTTATAGTTAAAAAAAAAAAGCAGAACAGAATACATGGTAATTACAGCTGAAAAGACAGGGGGTTGGGACTGGGAATGAACATGAGTGAATTTTCTGGGCTGGTATTTCAATAATTTACCAGTTACACAGATGTATGTATTTGTCAAAAGTCGTTGGCTAGCATACTCATGATTATTGCCTTCCACTCTATGTTAATCTTACTGAAGGCAAACAAAGAAAATCCCAAATATTTACTTGATAATTATAAGCATGTTGAAGTGTTTAGAGATAACGACATCTGCTATTTTCTTTGAAATTGATAAAAATAAGATGAATTGATGGATGAATAGATAAATGGATAGATACGTGATATGAAACAAAATACTGATTGTAGAATTTAAGTAGGGGGTAATATGGGTGTTTGATGACATTTTTTGCAACTTCTGTGTTTGATAATTTTATTCCAATGTTAATATAAGGTATAGAGAAGAGAAACAAGATATATTACATACTAACTGTCATTTAAGCATAGCATTTGTTGAAAGACAACTAGAAACATGCCTGGGAAGTAAAAGGAATTTTATTTGTGAAGGAAATTGTGTACCATGCTTTCAGTTTTTACTGTATCCTGTCATCTGTGGGAAAATATTAATGCAACATGCTCAGATCAAGTCAACTCATTCTTAAATTGTTCTTGCACCTTACTTTCCATACTACACACTGTACATCCCATCTGTTAGATCCTAACAATAAAACAGGAAAAGAGAAAAATGTGGGGGATGTATTTAATAAATAAAAAACTGGAAGATGATGTTTCAGACATGACAGTGGATAAAGGACAAGGAACTTTGTAAACACCAGAGCACATGTCTTGGACGGGCAATTTTAGGGAAAGAATCCACCATCAGTGTAAAGGATAGACTGGAAAGCTTTGCAGCAGTCCAGGTGAGGAGAAAGTTCACAAAGAAAGCCGATAATAAAATTGGAGCATAAGTCCACTTCCCATTAAATAATTCATTGTTACTTCAAATGACTTGGTTGGGTAGGCTGGCATCAGAAACAAAAGGAGTGCAGGGAAAATGAAAACAGTATTAGAGTTACAAAAGCATTTAATAACATCAAAAAGAAAGGTTCCTTTTGAGCGCTATTTATCGCCTGGTGTTAAGGCTGGATTGTTGAAAATTCCACGAAACTGAACCCAAAGCTTAAAATCACCATGGTTATCCTCACTATCATTCATTGCTAGCCGCCCAAGGTAATCTTTTTTCAGTCGTTTTTCTGAATGGATCAAATAATTCAGACCACCCCAGTGAAGTCTAATTAGGATGAGCTTTTAAATTTATCTAGGGAAAAATGTGTTCAGAGCTAATGAGGCATTGCAGGGAAAATAGACCTAGCCGTAAGCAATCTCTGCAAGAAGAGAACATTTCAGCAGCCTAATTCAAAGACGGCATTGTGTGTGCGTACATGTGTATTCGAGAGAGGTTTTTTTTCTCCTCAACGTCTCACCCTTAAACCAAATTTCACTTGAAAGAAGTGAAAGTGTTAAGATGACACTTTAAAATTTTATTTTAAGAAAAGGACAGACAACAGTCTTCCCTGAGAAGCCAGTAGCATTCTTTTCTTCATAAATAAAGCCCCTCAAATGTTTGAAAATGTAATTACATCTTGTAGCAACTGAAAATAAACTTGAAAAGTGAAGAAAATAAACTCGAAAAGTGAAGAAAGCATCCTTAGTATATGCATTTAATACATATTTTGTATAGAGAAAAAGCAGGGTGGTTTTCTTTTTCCCTAGCTAAGATGCAATCTGAAAGAATGCTGTATTTTGAATAGTGTTAACCGATTCAGACTATTTCAGGTAATATTTAAGGCTATGAAATACTGATTTATTTGGTAACATCTTAATGAAGGAGAGATGCTCTCCACTACTAAATGGTGGAGATTCATTTAGAAACAACCAAACCCCCACGCTTCACAGGTGAGGTTGATCTTGGGCAGGTGCTCTACCCTGGATCCCAAAACTTCCCAGCTGAAATACCTTCCGTTGCCGATGTGGTGACTGACTTGCCAGCCAACCCTTTATTAACAGCCCTCCCTTCCTTGAATCACTTTCTCACTTCCGGGCCGACATTTCCCGAAATCACCTCCTAGGGATCCCACTTCCTTGTGAGTCTTTGTCTCAGTGCCTGCTTCTGAGGAAACCCAAGGAAGACAACCACGGTATGTTTATTTTTAATGCACAGCTGGAATCCGTTAGCCAACATGTTCTCAAGGATCTTTCTCGTCTTCATAAATGAAGTGACTCTTTACTTTTATTTTCTCATATTATCATTATCTGGTCGTTGGAATCAAATTAGAGTAGGCTGATGAAATTTAAAAGTATTACTGTATAGTTCACAGTATGAACATTTTTGTTCATTTGCTTATATTTATATTCATTTGAATATTTGAATATTTGCTTTTAAATATTTTGTATTGGAATTTTGTTCATTTGTACTATTCCATTTTTTTCTTGTCAAAGGTAGGCCTATCTTCACAAAGAACACATTTTTAAATGTTTTTCCCCTGTGGTTTTTCTATTTCATTGATTTCTCATTTTAGCTTTTTTTTTTTTTTAAAGATTTTATTTATTTACTTCACAGAGGGAGAGAGATCACAAGGAGGCAGAGAGGCAGGCAGAGAGAGAGAGAGGGGGAAGCAGGCTCCCTGCTGAGCAGACAGCCCGATGCGGGCCTCGATCCCAGGACCCTGAGATCATGACCTGAGCCGAAAGCAGAGGCTTTAACCCACTGAGCCACCCAGGCGCCCTCATTTTAGCTTTACTCTTTTTATTGTGTTTCATTGAGTTTCCTCTGTTGCTTTATTTTCTAATTTCTTTTGTGCTTAAGGCGTTTATTTGAACAATCCTTATATATTTTAAATATACATTTTGATATAGTTAAAGCTATTATTTCCATGTAAGAACTACATTAGCTGTGTTTCATAGAATCTGACATATACNGCTTAAGGCGTTTATTTGAACAATCCTTATATATTTTAAATATACATTTTGATATAGTTAAAAGCTATTATTTCCATGTAAGAACTACATTAGCTGTGTTTCATAGAATCTGACATATATGTCTTTTAAATATCAAATAATTCTGAGTATATCTAATTTTTTAAAATTCTTTCATGATTTCTTTTCCAACCTAAGGATCATTTAGTAAAATACTACTTTTTTTTTTAAAGCAAACACATTTCCAAAGCTATCGTTTAAATATCAATTTCTAAATTTATTGTAATTTAGAGGGGCAATCTGTGGGGTATAATTTTTAGGAGTTTAATGAAGAGCCTTCTTATGACCGAATATATGCTCTATTTTTATAATTAAATGTTGGTATTTCTCTGTCCTTTTTGTTCTATAACTTCTTTCAATCAGAAGATTTTTATATTTAACTGCAGAATGTTTTTTCTCAGTCATTTTAAAAATATTTCCTATTTTTACAAATATTTTCTATCCTCCTTGCCTTCCCTTTTTTCTGGGATTTCTAATTTCAAGATGTTGACATTTCTACCTCAGCCCTGTATAAATCTGTATTCGTTTTCTATGGCTCCTATAAAAAATTAACATGAACATAGTGGCTAAAAACAACACAAATTCATTATCTTCTAGTTCTGGAGGTCAGAGGTCTGTGTTTGGGCCAAAGCCAAAGTGCTGAGCTGGGCCACACTCCCTCTGAGGGCTGTCGGGGAGGGTTGGTTTCCTTGCCTGTTCCAGCTTCTGGAGCTTCATTCCTTCCATCCTTGGCTCATGGCCCCTTCTCCATTTTCAAAGTCGGCAGCATAGCCTCCTCAAATCTTTCAGCTCTCCTCTCCACATCTGCACTCCAGTAATCCAGGATTATCTCCCCATTTTATGACTCTTAACTTAATCACATCTACCAAGTCCCTTTGGCCTCATACACTTGCTTAGCATTTTTTTCTTTCTCACTGTCCTGTCTGGGAAAGTCCTTCATTCTTCAAGTTTGCTAACTTTGGTTTTGGTTATCTCCATCCTTCTCATTCTGTCAATTTTTATAGAGATTATATTGATTATTTCTCACATTCCCATTTCATTCTTTATATGACCTACTCTTTCTCTATTCTTGTATGTTTTTGAGTCTATTTGTTATGCTTATTTTAAATTACTGTTCTGTGAGGTCTCCCAACTCTCTGTTTCATATCACACGTTTGGATTAGTTTGTCATATTCCATTCATAGATATCAAGGCATTTTAGCTTTGGTATGTCTGGTAAAGTATACTTGGGAATTTTTAAAGGACAAATCTTACACTATGTATTTTCTGGTAAGTTTAAAAAGATTGCATGAAATGCAGAAGGAGGCTCCAGGCACCAGAGAACAATATAAAAACTCCTGTATGATGCTGTACCACACTAAACTCTTCTGGTTTTAGGTTGTAGAAATAGGCAACATTGGCAGAGATGGTTTCCTTGGATTGTAATTCTAGTGTCCTAGGTGCTGGAGGGGGAGAAGGTAAGCCTGTCCCTGTTTGCCTCACTGCAGCTCGGCTTTGGTCTTCGGTGGTGTTACCCATCCTCACTCTGCTACTATGGAGCCCCGTCAGTAAGGAGGGCCACGCTAACACGGAACGATGCAGGGAAGGGGGAGAAGTAGAAATGGAAATTTTTCTTTTACCTTATCCTCTTACCACCACCTCAGTTCCCATCTGTGTCTGGTTGCAGCCATCTTTCCATAAAGAGCCACACACCCCCCCAAGACTCTCTGATAACCTTCAGCTTCCCAGGGATTTCTCAGTGTTTTATTAGTTCCCAACATCTGTGTTCTCTTTTATTTCTATAGTTCTGTGTTTGCTTTGGAGAGAAAGATCCAGTAGGTTCTCTATAGTAGTTGCCCATCTCCTCTGACAGAAAGAAGAAGCCTATCTCCAAAATGGAGTTTGCTTTGGGAGCCTCAGATGTTGGATAATTCCTAGTTTCATTCCTACGTGACCTTTGTTCTTCATTCCCCCAGCCTCCCTCGAAGCTAATTCTAGCCCTGCGACCCAATCTTCCCAGTGAAATTAAGGGGAAGTATACTGTGGTACTTCTACAAATCCTTATATTTTCCAAACAAAGGACCCACCACTATTTTCCTCTCATCTTGAATAGAGATATGGTGCCTAGAAAAGTGACAGCCATTTTGTAATCAGCAGGGGAAAACCAAAAGAACTGCAAAGCCTAACTCTGATGTTACTGAGCGTCGGGACCCATGCCTGCTCCTGCCTACCTATGGATTTTTTGTTATGTAAGAAAGTTTTTTATGGCACTGTTAATCATGGTTTCTGTTACATGGAACATGCAAACGGCCACCTTCTTATTTTATATAATAGCTTTTTAAGAGAAAAAGAATGAGTATTTAGGAAACATATACAAATTACACAATGGTTATGCCAAGGACTCTAAATAAATCATTCCAGTTAAACCTCATGGAAAGTCCCCATGAAGTTATACACTTTCCACTTTTCTTTTTATTAGAAAATTGAGGCCAGTGGAAGTGGGGAAAAAAAACCTTGCTGAGGGCTAAAATTTAAAGACTGTTCTATTTTTTCCAATATACCTTATTACCCACCCAGTCCACCCATCTGTCTGTAATACCCAAATGAATCTATTTGTGAGAATATATATATATATGTATGTGTATATATGTATGTATATGCACACACACACACACACACACATACTCTCACACTTCCAACTCACCTCCTGTCCTTAAGAGACTTTTGTAAATGACATTCACTTCTGGTAAAATTATAATTCTCACTTCCTTTGGTTGTCAAGTTTTTTGCTTATTTTGTTTTGTTTTGTTTTGCATTGAGAATACACTATCATAAGGCGAAGCCCCTTGTGTGGGCAACATCTCAAATATTTGCCAGCTAACAGATAATATAGCATCAAAATCTAGCGCTGAGAGAATGGAGCCCAAGCTAGGCCCTTGGTGATGGTTCTGAAAAGGGAGGTTAAAATGTCCCAAAGACAGCCTTTGTCTCCTGTGCTATTCTATCTGAGACAGGCCCTGGGGATATTATTAGTCTCTTTAACATCTGTGAGGGAATTAAAGTTGGAACACAGGCCAGTGGCCTCACACTAGGGAAGTGAGATATAATGTGCAACCAAAGAAATCTAAACTACAGAAAAGATGCTGTCATGCCTTTCTTTTGAATCCACTTTCTGTGTAAAAGAAACCAGGCTTTGTCACTGGCACTGACAAGGAACAGAGGCAGATCCAAAGAATATGTCAGACTACAGCGAACGTATTAACCGAAGCACCCGCGGCGTTATGTGGCTTTGAGCTATAGGGAATAATAAGACTCGGTCTTGATTTGTTTTTGAACAAGCAGAACACTTAAGGAGATGGTAAATTGGCTTTGTTTTGAATTTTTCAGCTTCGTGCCTAGATCAAATGGTGCAATCTTTATTCTCCCTAGAATATTTTCATCTATTTCTAGCAAGTTACAGAATATTCTAATTTGGGAGCAGAGGTTATTCTTGTTTATTGCTGCCTGAAACAATGAAAGATGCAAACTTGACCACGAAAGACCTCAATAATTAACTCACAGAGAATCCTAAAACTTTACCTCTGGTAAGGACCTTCGAGATCACAGAGTTCAAGCTTCGTGCTTTACAGATGAATTAACTGAGATCCAGGGAGGTTAAATGACTTTGTCCAAGGTCACAGTGCTCATCTATGACTGCACTGGGACTAGAACCAAGAATTCCTGAAATCGCTTCATTGCAATTCTTCCCACCCCAGGCAGCTTTCATGTGATAAACTACAAATCGGCACATTAAAAGGCCCCAAACCAAAAGACATCCAGGTCATAAAAATTCCCAAATCTTCCCAAATGTTAAAAGATTTGCAGAATAATTAGCAACACAGTGGCACATTCTCACCCCCTCACTTCCCCC
>LNAC01000833.1:229882-356734 GCA_002007465.1 Ailurus styani | reverse complement strand
TTGTGGTTGAGTTCTAGTTTCAGAGCATTATGGTCTGAAAATATGCAGGGAATGATCCCAATCTTTTGGTACCTGTTGAGACCTGATTTGTGACCCAGAATATGGTCTATTCTGGAGAATGTTCCATGTGCACTGGAGAAGAATGTGTATTCTGTTGTTTTGGGATGGAATGTTCTGAATATATCTGTGATGTCCAACTGGTCCAGGGTGTCATTTAAAGCCTTTATTTCCTTGTTGATCTTTTGCTTTGATGATCTGTCCATTTCAGTAAGGGAGGTGTTAAAGTCCATCAATGTGTTTCTTTGATTTTTTTTTAATTAATTGGTTTATATAATTGGCTGCTCCCATGTTAGGGGCATAGATATTTATGATTGTTAGATCTTCTTGTTGGACAGATCCTTTTAGTATGATATAGTGTCCTTCTTCATCTCTTATGATATTCTTTGCCTTAAAGTCTAGTTTATCTGATATAAGGATTGCCACTCCAGCTTTCTTTTGCTGTCCATTGGCATGGTAAATTGTTTTCCATCCCCTCACTTTAAATCTGGAGGTGTCTTTGCGTGTAAGATGAGTTTCTTGTAGACAGCATATCGATGGGTCTTGTTTTTTTATCCATTCTGATACCCTGTGTCTTTTAGTTGGGGCATTTAGTCCATTTACATTCAGAGTAACTATTGAGAGATATACATTTAGAGCCATTGTATTGCCTGTAAGGTGACTGTTACTGTATATTGTGTTTCTTCCTTTCTGGTCTATGTTTCTTTTAGGTTCTCTTTGCTTAGAGGACCCCTTTCAATATTTCCTGTAGGGCTGGCTTGGTGTTTGCAAATTCCTTGAGTTTTTGTTTGTCCTGGAAGATTTTTATCTCTCCTTCTATTTTCAGTGACAGCCTAGCTGGATATAGTATTCTTGGCTGCATATTTTTCTCGTTTAGTGCTCTGAATATATCATGCCAGCTCTTTCTGGCCTGCCAGGTCTCTGTGGATAGGTCTGCTGTCGAGCTGATATTTCTACCATTGTATGTTATAGACCTCTTGTCCCGAACTGCTTTCAGGATTTTCTCTTTATCACTAAGACTTGTAAGTTTTACTATTAGATGATGGGGTGTGGACCTATTTTTATTGATTTTGAGGGGGGTTCTCTGTGCCTCCTGGATTTTGATGCTTGTTCCTTTTGCCAAATTAGGGAAATTCTGTATTAAGATTTGCTCCAATATACCTTCTGGCCCTCTCTCTCTCTCGTCCTCTTCTGGGATCCCAATTATTCTAATATTGTTTTGTCTTATGGTATCACTTATCTCTCGAATTCTCTCCTCATGGTTCAGTAGTTGTCTCTCTTTTCCTCCTCTTCTTTATTCTCTGACATTTTGTCTTCTCAATCACTAATTCTATCTTCTGCCTCATTTATCCTAGTAGTAAGAGCCTCCATTTTCAATTGCACCTCATTAATAGCTTTTTTGATTTCAGCTGGGTTAGATTTTAGTTCTTTTATTTCTTCAGAAAGGATTTTTATTTCTCTAGAGAGGGCTTCTCTATTATCTTCCATGGTTTTTTTGAGCCCAGCCAGCACCTTAAGAATCGTCATTCTGAACTCTAGTTCTGTCATATTACTAATGTCCGCATTGATTAGGTCCCTAGCTGTCATTACTGCCTCTTGTTCTTTTTTTGTGTGTTGATTTTTTCCGCCTTGTCATTTTATGCAGATAAGAATAGATGGATGAGAGAACCAAATACTAAAGGGTAGCAATGACCCCACAGAAATATACACTAACCTACTCAGAAGAGACCTGGAACTGGGGAGAAAAGAAAGAGGGAAAAAACCAAAAAACCAAGAAACAAAATCTTACAAACAAAAATAAAACAAGAATAAATAAAATCCTATATCTATATCTATATTATCTATTTCTGTTTCTATATCTATGTCTGTCCTTGACTCTATCTCTATCTCTATCTCTGTATCTATCTCTATCTCTATCTATTAGACTGGTGAATTGAACAGACCCTATATGTATACAAAAAATAAGGTTAAATACAATGAAGGGATAAAATATGATTACAACAAAATTTAAAAAGATTAAAAAGTGTCAATAAGATGTAATAGTTAAAAATGTTAAAATAGGAAAAAGGATAAAATTTAAAAGAAAAAAGTAAGAAAAAAAGTTCAAAGAATTTAACTTTGAATGACTAAAGAATCATGGGGAAAAAGCCATTAATTCTCTGTGTTGCTTTCCCCTAGCTCCAGAGTTCCACAATTCTCAGCAATCTCGAACTTGACTTTGGCTGGATGTTTTTTTTTTCTGGTCTTCTGGGGGAGGGGCCTGTTGCTGTGATTCTCAAGCGTCTCTGCCCAAGGCGGAATCGCACCGTCCTCGCCAGGGGCCAGGCTAAGTAATCCGCTCGGGTTCACTCTCGTGAGATTTGTTCCCTGAATGCTTTCCATACCGCAATGGAGGCTGGGACTGAAAATGGCGCTCCCAGTCTCTAACCCGGAGGAGCCGAGAGCTTGGGGCCTCACTCCTCAGTGCGCCTCAGAGAAAAGCAGTCTCTCCCATCTCCTGGTCTCTGGCTAGCTCTCCGAGCTCACCCGGCCTGTGACTGAGCGTCTCTATCTCTGTCGCACAGCCCCGTTTAGAATCTCTGGACCTGGCAGGTTCCTTCAGCTGCTCCCTCGCCGCCCCTCCCAGAGAAGGAAGGAGGGGTCTCCCTGGGTCTGCCACCCGTGGGGTCCCCACTCAGAGAGCAGTGCCCCGATAGTGCTTTGGATCATGGCCCAAGGTAACCCCGAGCTGAGAGACCCCTTCTCAGCTTGGCTCCGTCTCTCCCGTCGGCTTCTCTCTGATACCTGGAAGCTCGGTTATGCTCAGACACCCCTGGTCCTTTTGTGTCCCCGTGGGTCCTGAGACCACACTGTCCCTGCGAGGGCTTCACCCCCCGCTTGGCCTCTGGGGCAACGACCCTCAGTGGAGCAGACTTCTAACAGTTCTGAGTCTGTGCTCCACTGCTTGCTCACTTGCTGGGAGCAGGCACCTCCCCCCATGGTCTGTCCTCCCATCGCTGTAGATTCATTTCTCTGCAAGGCCTACCTTCCAGAACGTGGTTGATTTTCTGTTCCTAGAATCACTGCTCTTTTTCTCTTCGATTTCCTGTAGAATTTGTAGGTGTTCAGAATAGTTTGATAGCTATCTGGGTGAATTCCTGGGACGTGATGATAATCGGTCTCCTACTCCTCCACCATCTTTCCGCTTCCCACCCTCTGTCGACCTCTTTAAGAATAGTTCCTTTATAAAACTCTTCTCAACTTTATCATCCAGGCCACATAGCTTTAAGTATGAGTTCCTGGCCATACTTCAAATATAACTTGTCTGCTTCTGGAGTCTGTAAACCTCCCCTCACCACATGAAAATTATATCATATATACATATTCCTCACTGATGAGAAAGGACTGCCCATTTGCCTTTTAAATGTGTCAAATGTAATCAGTCTGTAACAGGAGAGTCTCCTCATATTCAGCTTTCCAGACACTTACAATTAAGTACTCGCTGCTTCAGTCACTGTGTTGGACACTTCATGTTATTGCATTTAATTGAGGAATGTTGAGTTTCTACAGTTGTCTAACAAAATCAGCAGCACTTTTCCTAAAGTTACCTACCTTCCCTGTGTACCTTTAGTCAATATTCATGTTTCCCACCCTAAGCAAAAAGTGCTGTACAGTCAGTCACCAGTAGCATTATGGCACATTTTCACTCTCTGTATTGACAGTTCCCCCAACCTCTGTTCTCTTTTTCCTAAGCCACTTGATAAATACATACTTTTACATGAAGTAGAAATTCTACACATGATATTAAGTAATAAATCATGTCACTTGTTAAATATTGTGTTTGTAGGATTCATAAAATTTTTCCTGGGACACCATTTCATGGTACTTAATAAATACTTGTTTGCCAGTTTTAAACATTCTTGCTTCCTTAACAAGAGATATCTTCTGTGTTTTCTTATTTCTGCTATGGTAAAAAGTCACCAGAAAGTTAAGGTCTTTGAAATCAAAAGTCATATCCTTTTAGTACAGAGAATCGTGTATGAGATATTCTAATAACGGGAAGAATCAAAGATGAAACAAGGTTAGCTCTACCACAAATTTTATTTGAATCTAGTTCTCTTTTGGCAGCACAGACTTAGAGGTATGGAATCTGTGTCCTCTAAGGCTAGTCACTAAAATAGATGTCACTGGCAATAGAATAGATTCTACCACCGCTGTCTCAAACAAGTCCTCCAGAATCATGCTTGGTAATAAGTTAAGAAGTCCAAATGGGAGACTTATACAAAAGCGTTACGAGACACATTCCTGCCTTCTCAAAAGTGTCATTAAGGAAGCCCCATCTATCAACTTCACCATAAATCAAATTAAAATTTGTCCTATTTAAGATGAATCAATCCTTGATCCCTGGACCAAGAGATTCCAATCTCAGAAATTGATGGTTTAGTTATGTCTTCCCTTTTTTATTATTGATAAAAATATTTTTATTAATAAATTGAATTAGGTTAATATGTATTGAAACGTGCTTAAAATCAAGCAGATTTGGAATAAGCTTTTTGATATTGACCACCAAGAAAGTATTGCAGCAGCCCGTCCTATACAGGCCAACTCCTACAATTCACCGCGTGTGTGTGTGTGTGTGTGTGTGTGTGTGTGTGTGTGTGTGTGTGTGTATATGATTTGCCTTCTTTTGAGCTCCTGCTCTACTGTCTACTTCAGATCTTACTCAACGGCTTTTTTAGGTTAAAGAAACAATTGATGTAAAGTTGCTGAGAAAACCTCAGGGGTGTGTTTGTGTGTGTTTGTGTATGTGCAATTGCGTGTACGTCAATAGTTTTGTGAAAACCACATTTTCATCTTTAGAGTTCAAAGTAAAATAGACCACTTTAATGAAAAACATAACAAAAAACCTTTATTGGTTCTCAGTGGCAACACAACTTAAACCTTTTCTTATTCAGTTACTGTTTGCACATTCTAGTCCCTGGTCTTAACTATTATGCTCCTCTTATATAATAATAATGTCATCATTTTCAATGAAGATATTGGAATCAAATAGCCAGACTTGAAGCGTATATTTTCCACTTGCAAATTCTGTGCAGATCTTGAGAAAATTATTCACCCACCAGTCCATGACTTTAAAGTATCAGTAAAGTAGGAGGAAAATCAGTTAAATCCTACCACCTCAGAAGATCAGTGTTTTAAATAAATTTAAAGGAACAATGGCTATAGGAGACTTATTTTAGTCCCTGATACATGATGGGAGCTTAATAATTAGTCTTTCAAAAATATATTATTAATGAATCTCTTTTCTGATATAGTTTCCATCTCTGAAGTATTGAATTTTTTTTTAATCCTTTCTCAAAAAGGCCACTCTACAACAGTTTATTATAGTATCTCTTCAATGTGAGTTAATAGAAATGGTTTAGGGAAAATTATGAAGTGAGTGAGGCTAATCTTCATATCTCCTTACTTAGCAATCTTATAACCCATTATCAATCACCCCCACTCCAAAATACATACTAGAAGCATGATGCTCATTATAGAGAAATATTTTTTTAAAAAGTTGTGGTCATTATCCTCAGGCTCTCTATTATAATGTCTTTATAGAATGCTATATCTCTCTGTCCATTTAGTTATCACAATTTATAACTACATATTAATTTGGGTAACTATTCATATTCCAGTTTTCTATTGTTGCCTAATGAAATGCCAAAAAGTTAAAAGGCAGATATGACAAAAATACTATTAGATTTCATTTTATTATTTTATGGGTCAGAAGTCTGGACTAGGCTTATTGGCTGTACTCTTTTTCTTTTTGCCACAGACTGGGGTCACTGAGTGATAGTCAACTGGTATCATGGCTAATCAAGAGGGGACAAGATGGTCAATTGCATAACCAGTGCCTTGGAGACAACGGATGGAAGTTTGAGCTCAGCTGAGCCCCCTTCCACTCCATGTAGACTGAGCACCACTCAACAAGGTCTAGCCTGCAAATTAGTAGGACTTTTTGCATGACAACTCAGAGCTCCAAAAGAACAAAATCTAAGTAGTCTAGCATAGTGCATTAGGTATATTAAGAAATGGATACATATTTGTGATCTGGCTGAATATCTCTCCTGGAAGTAATTTCATTATTGTAGAAAACTGAAAAGAAACTCCATAACTCAAAGTATGGTTAATGAATTTTTTAGTATCAAGGGCATTGTGTTAAACCACATGCACTGAATCAATGAGTATGGGCTTGTAGACGAGATACTATTGCTTCACTTAACTTGACCACAGCAAACTCTTCATTTGAGCACTGGTAATAAGTGTTTGGGTACCAGTTACATACATTACCTTCTTTGGGTGCTGCATATGATATAAGAGCAAAAGGGGACTCAAAGCTTCCTATATAATAAGCTCTATGAGGACAGGAACATGGTACATTGCATGGTGTGAGTTATTTGTTGGGTAAATAAATGGAACCCTCTCAATAAATATAGATTTTCCCACAGTTGAAAAGTTCATGCCATTACAAATAGATATATTGTCATTTTTCTTTTAAAATATAAAGTATTTTGTTGTTAGGAAAATAAACAAATATTCTAGCATATAAGATATTTAGTCTTTCATACTGTTATTCTGTGTATTTTTATGAGCTAAATTTAGGTGATAATTCATCTGATATCCTTGGTGAATAGTAACAATTTAACTTCTTCTTTACCAATTTGGATGCCTTTTATTCCTTCCTCTTGTCCAGTTGCTATGGCTAGGACTTCCAGTACTAACTACGTTGAATAAATGTGGTAAGAATGGATATCCTTATCTTGTTCCTGACCCTAGAGGAAAAGCTTTGTTTTTCACCATTGAGGATGATGTTAGCTGTGGGTTTTTCATACACGACCTTTATTATGTTGAGGTATGTTCCCTCTAATCCCACTTTGTTGAGAGTTTTTATCATGAATGTGTGTTGAATCTTGCCAGATGTTTTTTCTGTATCCATTGAGATCATAGGATTTTTATCCTTCATTTTGTTGATGTGGTGTATGATGGTGATTGATTTGTGTATACTGAACTGTCCTTGCCTCCCTGGAATAAATCCCACCTGATCATGGTGAATGATCTTCTTAATGTATTGTTACATATGGTTTGCTAATATTTTGTTGAGGATTTTTGCACCTATGTTCATCAGGAATAGTGGCCTGTAAGTTGTGTGTGTTTGGGGGGGGGAAGTCTTTGGTTTGGATATTGGCCTCATAGAACATATTTGGAAGCTTTCCTCCCTCTTCTGTTTTTTGGAGTAGTTTGGGGAGAGTAGGTATTAACTCGTCTTTAAATGTCTGGTAGAATTCCCCTGTGAATCCATCTGGTCCTGGACTTTTACTGTTTGGTATTTTTTGCTTACTGATTCAATTTTGTTACTTGCAATTGGTCTGTTCAGATTCTCTATTCTTCCTGGTTCACTTGGAAGATTGTATGTTTCTAGGAATTTATCCATTTTTTTCTAGGTTGTCCAGTTTGTTGGCATGCAATTTTTCATAGTATTCTCTTTTAATCCTTTGTCTTTCTGTGGTGTCAGTTGTTACTTCTCTCTCATTTCTGATTTTACTTATTTGGGTCATTTCTCTTTTTTTCCTGATGTGTCTGGCTAAGGATTTTTCCATCTAAGGGTTTGTCAATTTTGTTTATCGTTTCAAAGAAGCAGCTCTTGGTTTTATTGATTTTTCTCTACTGTTTTTCAAAAGAAAAATAAATGTAAAGCATAATGATATGATTTGCAACTTTGAATTATAGTCATAAAGAGCAAAAGGAGAAATATTTGTGCTTCATTAATCATTAAAAAACTAAAATTAAAATCAAAACCAAAAATAAAACTAAACACATCAGTTTATGTTGGGGAGAATTAGGAAAAAAGAATTGCAAGTTACATTCTGAGCACTCACAAAGCTAGTATCTAAATAACAATACATACCATTTATTGAGTATTTATGATGAACAGAGTATAGTGCTAAGTTGTATAATTCACTTTTCAAAAGAACCAGTGAATTATTATACCCATTTCATAGGTGAAGAAACTCTGAGTCCTACAGTTGTTAACTAGTTTTCTTCCAATTCATACAGATAATAAGTGACAAGCTAATATTTGAACCTAAGTCTGGTTAGGCTAGAATCTATGCACCTAAACATCTTAGTGCACAAGTGCTCTATTCCTTTATTTATTCAACAGATAATAATTGGGTGGTTACAAAGTATAAGGCATAGTTCAGGTGCTGGTAATGAAGACAGGAACAACCCAGACAAGGTCCCATTCTTTTGAAGCTATGTAATTTGGGAAGAAATATAAAAAGATATGTATAGAAGTCATATTGTAGTTAGAGTTATGAAGAAAAAAAGAATGAGGAAGATTTGGAGTATCCATATTGACATATCTTATTAACATAAGATCAATGAATAGTATCTTTGCTGAAATATTTAAAGCATTTTTCACTTGTATGCTTTTAGGACCTTAAAATTCTTTTAAGAAGATACCAAGTTCCTAATTATAATTAAAATTAAGTTACTATAAAAGAGTTTTCAATTAGCAATAATCGCGCCTCGGATAAACCTCATTGGCTACGATACTGCCACTGCGCAAAGCTACTATAAAAGAGTTTTAAACCCATTATCCCTCCAGGTACAAAGTAGTTTTAAACTCACAAGGACAGTGAACTCATAACATATATAGTAGTAGTCAGGTTTGTAACTGCCATGAGACCTAGGATATCACTTTAGACATATAGTTAAAACAGGAAGTGAGAGTTTTTTTTAAATTTATTTTATTAACCATCTTAAGGGATGAGTATGATCAAATTAAAATTATGTAAGTAATGTAGAGGAGAACATGACTGTACATTATAGGTTTTGGTTTCCTATTGGTCATATACGTAGATATATAAAATAACACAAAATATTATATCACCTATTGATAAATATATTGGTCAATGTAATGTAACAAGAAACCGATTGCCTCAAGTCACCTTAAATTCAAAACTAGGGTTAGCTCACAAGACCAAAAGGTAAAGATAAGGCAATTCCAGATATCCCACTAGATCAGTTTGTGGTCCTCCCCAAGTAACATTAATATGACTCAGCCTCAGTGAGGCCCATATTTTGATGCCTCTTATTAGATTTTCTAACTTTCAAGAGAGACCACGAATGGCCAACCTTACACCAGGGATCTCCACGGCCCAGTTCATGTTGGCCTGGAGGATTGGGTGATGTTGCAGAGACCTGGCCAATTGGAAAATTGTTTATGGTGTCTAATCAGTGGGTGCCACATTGTTTGTTTTCACTAACCATAATTTCTGCAATGCCCAGCAGAGTGGCTGGCATGCAATGGATAATTAATAAGCATTAGTTATACGCACATTTCTCAGGTCTCAAAGTTACAGCCTCAAAGTTACAGCCTATGATGAGCCTCTAATTAGCACGGACATATGAGTATAATATATTTATGTTTTCAGAAAGTTTTATTGAATCAGGTAGTCCTAGAAAAATTGGTAAAAACCACACAAGAGCCCTCTTTTCACTGCTTCATAATTCATCTATCAAAGCATTTAAATGTTCAGTGTTGCCTAAAAACACAGTTCTTGAGGCCTTTATCAATTTATTGGACATTTTCAATCAATGAATTAAATACATTTATTAATTGGCTAAAGACAACATTCAATATTCATGTTAACTATACAAAACTCAGTAGTGAAGCAGTTACTGAACATATATAAAGATATAAGTGTATAAGCAAAAGATGCTTGGACAGAGGAACACACACATATTTTGCTGATTTGTCTACTTTATGTAGATCGGTCTTGGGATTCAGTTTCCAAATGTGCTGTGCAATGAAAGCAACAATCTGTTGTACTGGATACTGTATATACTGGATCCTCAGGAGTCCAGACTTAGGGGAACTGCCATTACCTATCAACAAGGGCCACCAAAAAATTATAAAGACAGCTATGAAAAGGATTATAATAATCATTTATACTTTTATTTGGCTTTATAACTATTTTGATATTTTCTTTGTAAATATGAGAAAAACCTAGGGACAGGAAATCTGACCTCTATTTATAGGTGAAGAAACTGAAGTCTAGAGAAGCTCACTAACTCCCCAAAGTAAACATAAATGCTCATCTATAGAACTAAGTTTCAAAATCTTGTCTGACTTGGCTCTGAAGCCCATGTCCCTTTCTTTACATCATTATGCTTCCAGTACATTTTTAAAATGGGACTTGAGATGTTAATATATATCTTGGAAATAGTACCAGGAGAAATGTCACAAAATCAATTTGCCAACAGTTGAAAAGAGGAGGCTACTGAATAACCTGAAACCAGATCATCTGTTCAAGGAGCGAATCCTACAGCCTAACAATGACCTCCATCCTGCAGTTACAGACACTCCTGAAAAACCAAAAGAAATTATTTTTACCAATAGGGGGAAAAATATGCCCAAATGTTTACAAAAAACATCATCATCACATTAAGCTGCAACTTTAAATAAAATATTCTTTTTTTTTTTTAAAGATTTTATTTATTTCACAGAGGGAGAGAGATCACAAGGAGGCAGAGAGGGAGGCAGAGAGAGAGAGGGGGAAGCAGGTTCCCTGCTGAGCTGGGAGCCCGATGCGGGCCTCGATCCCAGGACCCTGAGATCATGACCTGAGCCGAAAGCAGAGGCTTTAACCCACTGAGCCACCCAGGCACCCTAAATAAAATATTCTTGACACCTGCACACTAAATTTGAATTCTTCTGACAAATATTTTAGGTGATAAGCAATCTAACAATAACATCAACCACTATGACTTCATCCAGCAATTCATTCTTTAGAAATTTTGCATAAGACATTTTCTAATCATTGTAACCTTATGTTATCTTCTTTATATAGAAAGGTGAAGAAACTGTTGCGTGGTTGATAGCCCAGTTGAGAACACAGACGATGTTTCTTACATTGGATAAAATAAAGCCAGGATCTACCACAGTACCTAGTATATGAAAAAATATTCAATAAGTGTGGAATGAACACTTTTTCATTTTTGTGGGATAGATTTGAACTAATCAAAGCACCCTGTTGTGCCCTGTCCCTGATAGAATTGAAGAACTAACCACAGAAAGCCACTGTACAGGTAGTGTCCATGGAGCTGTCAGAAATTGAATGGCCCCAGGTGGGGATTTATCTGTGGCTACACACCACACTGGCAATACTGCCAAGGCCTTCAGGATGTATTACCAATTAGCTTAGGAGTGAAAAAAAAACTTAATCATAGAAGAAACTGGTAGTGTCATCTAGTTTGAAGCGTCTTCAAATGTCAGTAGTTAATATGTTAGCATGTATTTCCTATAATCATGTTTCCATTAGAATATCCCTTTTAGCCCTTTGGCAACATGGGCCAAATTCTGTCAATGAATCTGCAGTTTTATGCATGGAAGAGTATTCTAAAATTTTTGGATTTTATCTGTAAACTGTAACTAAATGATTCTGCTGACTCATCTATGCATTCTAGAGCCTTCTCCCCAGTTTTCCCCACTGAGAGTTTGAGAAGGCAGGGGTAGACCAGAAAGATTACTGAGAAAGGATTCTAAGGACCTGAATAACTGCCCTATGACCTCAGGGAAATAACTCAAATTCTCTCAACTTTCGTTTACGTACCCCTAAGTCGTATTTTAGCTGTGAGGATCAAATAAAAGGAAGTCCTTCATAAACAGTCCTGCAAATGTAAGTTAATCTTATTGTGAATATCATTTCACCATTTTGATGCTCTTATGGACATCAACAGCAGATTCCTAGTTGAATCTCTATTTGTACCACAACATTTACACCTTATAGGTATTGACTTATGTGTCTCTTCTCTCCAGTACAGAAAATGTGGTTTAATATTTTAGTGTCCCTGCAAATGCTTTTGTTAACCTACGTGTCAGTCTTTCAGCAAGTATTACTAAGTTCCATAATTAAGTGCAAGTGATGCCAGGATGGGAATATAATGATGACCTAAATGCCTTATCCCTTATGCTCACAGAATAAATACACCATCAAAATATGGCAAAGTCATTCTTTCCTATTCAGTGCTTCTCAACGGAGATAGTGTTTGGAAAATGAAGAAACTACATTATAGTTGAAGAGTGGTCATATAAAGCCAGACTCTAGGAATTTCTCCCTCCCAGAACTATTTCTTCTACTTTGTTTGAACATTCTCATGAGACTAAAAAAAAAAAAAAGAAAAGAAAAAGGTCAACCTGGATGTTTTGCCTAACTCTTATTCAGATAACCTACATTATAAAAACAACATTGCTAGGATCATCTGAACTTTGTAATTATTACTAAATACTTTTTAGAAATAGCCTAATATCATATGTGGGACACCAATGAACCTGCAGATCAGAAAGGGATTCACTATGAAAGTTTACACTAAAATAATTACCCCCCCACTTTTGTTCATAGTCAAAAATGTGTGGTTATATGTGCATGCCCAAAACTCTTGGTTTCAAAGTGAGATGAAAATTCCTTCAACTAACCTTGATCTAGAAACAAACAAATTTGCCAGAAATTTTGTCCTCCCTGGAATATGAAGGGCAATGATAACATTAATGACATTCTGTTGTATGTCAAATGGATATAAAAGCTGCAAACCTCTGACAAAAAGACTCCCATCCCTAAATAGCAGAAATTATTGAAACCACAGGGCATATAGCACTCTCTCTGGGAACCTTTATCAGGGAACGGTTGGAGGTGGGCTTTTTGGAGGTGGGCTTTTTGGAGCAGCCTGTCGTTAGCCTTCTATTCATGCTGGTCAGGTCTTTTACCAAGAGAGTTTTGCTTCCAGTGTTTATGTAATACAGCAGGCAACTGTTTACCTGAGGGCATGAGAGTCAGTCCAGCGCTTCAGAATCTGTGTGCCAGGGGCAGAGCTCTGTTGCCCATGGAAACAAGGGCTTCTTTGGAGGGAGGAATTCTGCAAGGGGCAAGGCAGAAGATAATCTTATCAATTAGGCCATTGCTCTCTTTGAAGGTGTTTTTGCTGTGTGAACAACAGCCCTTAAAAAATTACAATATTTTATAATAATTTAAGAACTTTTGACAGCTCTCAATTATATAGAGTAATAGGTTCACACTCCTTTGAATGAATTGGTTTTAAGTTAGGGGAAACATTTAACTGGGAAGAACTTTCATGCTTTCTCCTCCCTTGGCAAAGAGTGGGAAAATGTCGATGCAAATTCTTGTCTAACATGTAGGTGAAGATTCTTAGATTGTGTTGTTGAGAAGAAATCTTTGGACATGGATTAGGTTGGATGGACCACAGTGCATGGTTTCAAATGACATGCAAGTGGCTTGGACTAAAAGCTCACAAATGCCTTCTTTTTCCAACATTCAAAATGTAAATTAAATCTTATGTTAGATTTCATTATCAATAAACATTTTTGAAGATTAGCAACCTGACCTTTCCAGCGGCCTTGTAATTAGCTCACTTTGTGCCCCGATAGCACAGTGGAAGATGGATTGCGAAAGAGGGAGAGAAGGAGAAACCACTGAAGACAGTGTGGCAGTGGTCTAGTGAATACCATAGAAGGCTACGGGAGCAGAAACAGAGAAAAGGAAGGGAAAAGAAAGTGTGAGAAATTTGTATTTATTGAGCACTTGTTCTCCCTCCGGGCCAGAAATTTTACATAAGTTATCTCACATTGGGCGCCTGGGTGGCTCAGTGGGTTAAAGCGTCTGCCTTCGGCTCAGGTCATGATCTCAGGGTCCTGGGATCGAGGCCCGCATCGGGCTCTCTGCTCGGCAGGGAGCCCGCTTCCTCCTCTCTCTCTGCCTGCCTCTCTGCCTGCTTGTGATCTCTCTCTGTCAAATAAATAAAATCTTAAAAAAAAAAAGTTATCTCACATAAACATCATAATAAAACTGAAAGATCTATATGATTGTCCCTATTTTAGATGCTGGGGGGGTTGCAGAGAGACCTGTGGAGATGGACTTAGGTGTTTGAATGCATACAAGTGAAGAAAAGTAACTTTTCAAATCTATTTCTGAATATTCCTACTGAGTCATGTTATACCCCTTTTATTTTATTTTTTAATTACCGTGCCTATAGTACTGAGGGTGTGGATAATGGTGAGAGTTGTATTTCTTTTTTCAGTGAATAATGTTATTCATTGAAATCAAAATATGACCACCTACATTTTGTAATATGTTCTGGGCATAATAACACTGAGCCTTGTGGAGATTGGGTGGTGAGAATTTCGACTCATTGTTATTATTAAACATTTCTATAATGTAACTTCATTTTACTTGAAATTCAGTTTTGATATCCCCAAATGGAATAGAGTAAACCCATCCTTATTTTGCATCAAAGGAATATCTATGAAAATAAATAAGGCATAAAAATAAGACTTCATTTTCCTGAGATATGGAAAGTATATGAAAAACCTGGTGATTTCTTGGTATGGATCTAGTTATGGGACAGGCAATCTCCCTGGATACAAATCTGGGCTCTGCTACTTACTAGATGTGTGACTTTGGACATGTTACTTTAAATTTCTATAAATCCGTTCTTTTACTTCCAACCTGGGAATTCTACTATCTCCCCCACAGAGTTCTGATTAATAAGGTATATTAGGGGTGCCTGGGTGACTCAGTGGGTTAAAGCCTCTGCCTTCGGCTCAGGTCAGGATCTCAGGGTCCTGGGATCGAGGCCCGCATCGGGCTCCCTGCTTGGCAAGGAGCTTGCTTCCTCCTCTCTCTCTGCCTACTTGTGATCTGTCTCTCTGTCAAATAAATAAATAAAATCTTTAAAAAATAATAAGGTATATTAGGCAAAACTGTTTAATCACTACCCTAGTTGCATGTTGTAGGAGGAATTTACAAAAGTCTCTGAAGCACTGAAGACTATAGGTAATAACTAAAATAATATGTTGCACTCAAAGTGAAGCCAGTTCAAGATGCATATATTGGTACCTACTGTGTGAAGTATGTGATGCCTCATAGATGTGCAAAGACAGATCAGACATAATCTACGGCCTAGAGGAGCTTATCACCCAGCGGAGAGAAAGTTATTTTAATACAAGGTAGTAAAGCTATTGGAGAGAGCTATACATAAGATGTTCCAAGATGACAAAAAAGAGTTATGATGAACAATAGGCTTCTTGGAGGTGAAAACCAAACTGAAACATAAGAATGAACACAATTAAGAAAGGCAAAACTTTTAATAAGTGCTCTGTAGAATGAGCAGGTCCAAAATCAACCTTAAAGAGATCCCAAACAACAAACTGTAGGGAAATATAGCAATATAGTTTATACAAATCTTTAATATCAAGCCAAAGAGATTGGATTTCATCCTGCAAATGGTGAAGAGCCACTGTAAGCTTTAAAAAGGAGAGTAATTTGGTCGCTTTTTCTTTCTTTTCTTTCTTTCTTCTTTCTTTCTTTCTTTCTTTCTTTCTTTCTTTCTTTCTTTCTTTCTTTCTCCCTCTTTCTTTCTTTACATCTCTCTGGCTGCAAGATGGGGATGGATTGATTGGCTGGCTGGTGAGGTGGGAAGGAAAGGGCGCACTGAAGATGAAGAATTCGGTTAATTGGCAATCTCACTATTTCATGCTAAGGAGAATGAGAGCCTGGTTGGACTTGGCATCAGATGGTTGTATACAAAGTAAGAAATAGATTTCAGAAAAATTTAGGAGATGAGATCAAAAGGATTTGGCAGTCAGGTGGATGTGATGGATAAGGAATAGGATTCATTCCAGGTGGATGGTGATGCTTTTTACAAAGCTATGCAGTGCAGGGGGAGAAAAGAAAATCTGGAAGACAAAATCACAAATTCTTTCAAAAGAGACCTGTTAAGTAGCAAGTATTTCTGCACTGTTTGGGTGGAAATGTATAATGAGAAGTTAGATTGCCTCAGGGCATATTAGAGCTATTTGCCTTTCACGTACATATATGGGCAAAGGTTTCATCTAAAAAAGGATGGTATCTAAAGAGACTAAGATTTAAAGTGAGCAGAACGCAGACCATGAAAATGGAATACAAGAAATCACCACAGTTTAAGTGGTATGCAAAAGAGGTACTCATAAGAGAAACTTAGAAGTAGAGGTCAGAGAGGGTAAGAGGAAAACTGGTCCCACAGAAGGCAACTAGGAGTTTCAAGAAAGTCAAAGAGCTTATACATACTTCCAATAAAAGTTAGTGTTTAGGACTTTATTCCATGAATATAAAAGTTGAAGCATGTCCATTGGTTGTTGACCCTTGCCAGAGCAATTTCAGTTTGCTTGGCGCAAAAGCTAATCTCTGAGTTGCATTGTAAATGAGAAATGAGGAAGTGGGGACAATGAGTGTAGATTACCTTTTCATGGAGAAGAGGCAATCAGGTTGTAGCCTTAGGAAGTACAAGGTCAAGAGAGGCAAATTTGGGATGAGAAAGCCCAAAGGACATTTAGGGAAAAAAATATTAGAATGGAGACATTTGGATAGAAAGTGACATTGTTAAGGCAGGAGGAAGAGAGATACCTCACCTTTGAGAATAAAAATGGCACATAGACACTATGTCCAGTTCCTCTATCTGCCACTTAGAATTGTGATATCAGACAATTCACTAAATCAAATTCCCAATAATATTATCTCCCCACATAGAGTAAGTAGTTTAAATAAAGCAGGTAAGTAAAACACAGAACTTTCGATTAATATTAATATTGGATTATAAGTGAAATGGACAAAGTAGTACTGTGTTGTATGTGTGTGATGGGAAGAAAAGAGCTAACGGAGACCAAATCTATTTCCTCAAATTCCTTAATGTTGTTAATGAAATGTCCTTTCCCTTTGCTTCTCCCTTTGTCCACATTCTTTGGGATAGAGATAGGATAGGAACTAGACAAAACAAGTATTTCTAGAAATTTCAGTTTCTCTCAATTTATTGATCATGTGTTATATTCAAAACATGTGTTAAAAAGTTAATGAAGACAGAGGCCTAACGCATTCAAGCTCATGATCTGGTAGGGTAGGAAGGTAAATATAAAAATACCTACAGGGCAAAAATGTCATAAATTTGTATCTTTTACCTTTTTAAAAGCATAATGGGATCTAACTATTTTAGAATGCCACTCTAAGGCCTGAGATACTTGGAACTCTTGAAATGTCATTTGATGTGTAGATACATTTGACATACATTAAAAAAAAAGTAACCTAAGAGGTTTGTCAGACCAGAGGAGGTGTGACTTTCTGAGAGGGCTGAAGGAAGCCATTGGAATGATTTATTGATAAGTGATGATGTGCATTTGTAGTTCAAAAAAGGGCAGAATCAGCTCTTAATAATAAAAAAAATTCCATTCCAAAGGTATCTTGCATTTTTTTTTATTCATTTCATAGACAAAAATAGGATGTAGGCAGGGAGAATTGCTTTCCTTGAAACAAGAACTTTTTACAAAGTGAAAAACTTGAAATTAGATCATACATCAGCATGAATATGATAGCCTAGCATGTTCTCCACTTGCAACTGTGGTGCCTGGGTAATATATCCGGCCTTAACAGAGCTGTTTGTGGAAAAGTAGATTGTCTTCTTCACATGGCATTGTTTCGTGCTTGGACCTGTGGGGGGAAAACTTTATTAATCTGAAAATAATCTCTGAGTTGCAAATAAACAGCAAGTTTGCACACTAAGCTCTGCAACCAAGTTGTGGGATATTTAGGAAGAATATTGTGTATGAGAACCTCTTATTCAATATGTCTTGATGGTACAGTTTATTTCCAAAAGATGTGCCTTCTAAATGTATAATACTTAAATGCTTCCTTTTACCAAATTTATTCCCATAAAGCACCCAAGTATAACTACCAAACAGTTTGAGTTCTAAAATTATTTGTGAAAAATAAAGTTTGATATATAGAATCTGTGATTTTTCAGTGGATTATGCAGTAAAATATTCAGGACAATAGAAGGCAGAAAGTGCCAAAGTAAAAAAAGTAGGTGTGCCTGGGTGGCTCAGTGGGTTAAGTTTCTGCCTTCAGCTCAGGTCATGATCTCAGGGTCCTGGGATTGAGCCCCACATCAGGCTCTCTGCTCAGTGGGGAGCCTGCTTCCCCCTCTCCCTCTGCCTGCCTCTCTGCCTACTTGTGATCTCTCTTTGTCAAATAAATAAATAAGATCTTAAAAAAAAAGATTTAAAAGAATGACAAAAATTATATATCTATAAAATATTTATAAAAATTCACCTGTGTACATCTGATTTGTAGTTTTGTTAAGGGTTTTAATTTCAGCTTATTAGTTAACCCATGAGAATCATATCTTCTAGATAGAAAGGCATCCTCATTTCCAAACAGATCTCTCCGGTATCTATTGAACACAGTTCACTTAAAAATCAAAGAAAGATTGAGAGTCCTAGGAACTTCTCTGTCCTCTACAGGGGGAAGAGCCTGGCCTTACCGGAGAAATCTGTCACCACTTACTGGTATCCAGAGTACTAAGCTTGGTGGTTTGTCACAGATGGAGGGATGGCAATCCAGGGTCATGTAGAAAATTGGGTTAGATATGTTTCTGGAACTATTTGGGGAACTCAGGGGAAATTTAATTCAACTTTATGTTCTTTTACACCATTTCTGTCTGTTGTGGACTGAATGTGTCTGTCCCCAAATCATAAGTTGAAACATCATGCCCCTAGCCCAGTGTGATTGTATTAGGAGGTAGGGCCTTTGGGAGATAAGTTTAGATGACCTTGTAAGGGTGGAGCCTGCATGAATTGGATTAGTGCCCTTGTAGGAATCATGAGCAGTATTGCCTCCAATCTCTGTTCTCCACCACACGAGGACACTAGGAGAAGTCCATGGTCTGTAGCCTGGGAGGGAGCTCTCAACAGAACTCAGCCAAGCTGGCATCCTGATTTCAGACTGCCAGTCTAGGAAACTATGAAAGGTGATTGTTTGTATACCATCCAGTCTATGGTATTCTAGTATAGCAGATTGGAAGACTAAGACACTCACTACATTTCTTTTTTCGTTTCTTTTTTAAATTCTTCTTGCATTATCCATGCTTTTGGGGGCTGAATTAATATATACATGCTTGTGTTGAATTCCAGATCCTCCTGCAACAAAATTGGTTTTATTTCTTTTTAGGGTATTGAAATTAATTCAATTGACCTTAATCAATTTGGATTGTATCTAAGATTTGTGGATTAAGTGTCTGATACAAGGATATAGTATATCTTTCCTTGAAATCACCTTAGATACAAGCACTAGACAAAAGCTTTTTTTTTTATTTTATTTTTATTCTTTGCCCAAGGGGTACAGGTCTGTGAATCATCAGGCTTACATCTTTCACAGCATTCACCAAAGCACAAACCCTCCCCAATGTCCATAACCCATCCACCCTATCCCTACCCTCCCACCCCCCAGTAACCCTGTTTGTTTTGTGAGATTAGGAGTCTCTTATGGTGACAAAAGCTCTTTTTATGTCTTCATCCCATTTCTCTGTACCTTAATACATTCAAATTCAGGTAAGATCTATATTTAAATATTAAGGATAAATATTTACAGGGAGACGAGCTGGTATGCTGAACAAAGTTAATAATGTTTAAGCTGAAGGCAGGGGCTTTTCAACAAATTCAAGTATAGGTTCAAATGACAAAAATCATACATTGTTTTGTATTTATTATTGGTATTTCTTATCCCTAAGAAAATAAATGGTACTAATAATACTCTGTGTGTGTGTGTGTGTGTGTGTGTGTGTGTATTCAAAGGCAGAGTGGATTTAGGTGATCCAGCATGAAGCATAGTAAGAGGAGAATATCAGTACTCATTCATACAACTCTGTAGGTGTTTTTTTAAATTAACATATAATGTATTACTTATTTCAGAGGTACAGGTCTGTGATTCATCAATCTTACACAATTCACAGCACTCACCATAGCACACGCCTTCCCCAATGTCCATCACCCTGCCATCCCATCCATCCCACCCTCCCTCCACTCAAGCAACCCTCAGTTTGTTTCCTGAGATTAAGAGTCTCTTATGGTTTGTCTCCCTCTGGTTTCATTTTGTTCCATTTTTCCCTCCCTTCCCCTATGATCCTCTGTATTGTTTCTCAAATTCCTCAAATCAGTGAGATCATATGATAAGTGATCCTCTCTGACTTATTTCACTTAGCGTAATACCCTCTAGTTCCACGCACGTCATTGCAAATGGCAAGATTTTGTTTTGATGGTTGCATAATATTCCTATCTATGTGTGTGTACACACACACACACACCACATCTTCTTTATCCATTCATCTGTTGATGGACATCTAGGCTCTTTCCATAGTTTGGCTATTGTGGACATGGCTGCTATAAACACTGGGGTGCACTTGCCCCTTCAGATCACTACATTTGTGTCTTTAGGGTAAATACCCAGTAGTGCAACTGCTGGGTCACAGAGTAGCTCTATTTTCAACTNGAAAGGGGAACCTCCATACTGTTTTCCAGAGTGGCTGCACCAGCTTGCATTCCCACCAACAGTGTAAAAGGGTTCCCCTTTCTCTGCATCCTCTCCAACACCTGTCATTTCCTGACTTATTAATTTTAGCCATTCTGACTGGTGTGAGGTGGTATCTCACTGTCGTTTTGATTTGTATTTCCCTGGTGCTGAGTGATGTTGAGCACTTTTTCATGTGTCTGTTGGCCATCTGGATGTCTTTGCAGAAATATCTGTTCATGTCTTCTGGCCATTTCTTGATTGGATTATTCTTTGGGTGTTGAATTTGCTAAGTTCTTCATAGATTTTGGATACTAGTCCTTTATCTGATATGTCATTTGCAAACATCTTTTCCCATTCTGTCAGTTGTCTTTTGGTTTTGTCGACTGTTTCCTTTGCTGTGCAAAAGCTTTTGATCTTGATGAAGTCCCAATAGTTCATTCTTGTCTTTGGCAATGTTTCTAGGAAGAA
Organism: Ailurus styani; assembly: GCA_002007465.1. Taxonomy (NCBI): domain Eukaryota; kingdom Metazoa; phylum Chordata; class Mammalia; order Carnivora; family Ailuridae; genus Ailurus; species Ailurus styani. The sequence goes on along the minus strand of LNAC01000833.1, from coordinate 335,795 downwards.
GTTGCTGTGACTGAGGTCGAAGAGATTGCTGCCTGTGTTCTCAATGGTTTTGATGGATTCCTGTTTCACATTTAGGTCTTTCATCCATTTTGACTATTTTTGTGCATGGTATAAGTAAATGGTTCAGTTTCATTCTTCTTCATGTGGCTATCCAGCTTTCCCAACACCATTTGTTGAAGAGACTGTCTTTTTTCAATTGGACATTCCTGCTTTGTCAAAAATTAGTTGACCATAGAGTTGAGGGTCCATTTCTGGGCTCTCTATTCCGTTCCATTGATCTGTGTGTCTGTTTTTGTGCCAGTACCATACTGTCTTGATGATTACAGCTTTGTAATAGAGCTTGAAGTCCAGAATTGTGATGCCACCAGCTTTGGTTTTCTTTTTCAACACTCCTCTGGCTATTTGGGGTCTTTTCTGATTCCATATAAATTTTAGGATTCCTTGTTTCATTTCCTTGAAAAAAGTTGATAGTATGCTTTTTCTATAAGGAGTGGAATAGATTTTAACTTATAAACCATAATGACTACTTAACATGGATCATTACTTAAAAGCCCTTGTTACCCACTTCTGCTTACCTCCTCTAGTTCCCTTCCTAGAGAAGCATGGATGCCCAAGACTCGCATGTCACAGCCACTTCCTTTTAGATGAGGCTAACACAGATCTGATTCTGCCTCTGTGTCAGACAGTAATAAACATAAGTTTCCATGCTGCCCGAAAACAATCCTCCTTCACAATTAAAATTGTAAACACTCTGAAAACCAAAGAAATACTGGTTGTTGTGTTTTCATATTTCCAGTAGTACTAAGTACGTGGGTCAGAAAAGTCATACATACATTCTAAGATGCAATCAGTAATACGTTGTATTACTAGATTTTTGTACTAGAGCTAGTGCTGAACTCTACACAGGAGGTGATAGAATAGGATACACAGGAAAAGCCCCAGGAAACAGAAGCCAGATAGGAAAATACCTAATAAAGAATAGTAGAGAATGACTACCAGAAAGTGCTGGTTTATACACACATACCACCCCTGATTCTCCAACCAGGGATCCTAGAATAGCAACCTATTGCAAGTTGTATGTGATATTCCCCACTCCCCCCACACATACTGCTCTTGCCCATCTGATTATCAGCCTTCCTCTAGCCCAGTTCTTGAGAGTATAGGGTCTCCCCACCGCACACGTGTTTGTTTCTACACCCGATACACATTGTTAGCATATTCAGCTGGAATTCTGAGTGTGGCCACAGATGCTTCACAATAAAAAGGGAAGTAGGACTGTATTAAAGTTGCAGGGATCGCTATGAGATGACCACAGTGGGCTGTGATGTCGGAGCTGGAAGGCTGGCTTGGGATTGGCACTCACGTGCCACCTCAGCCGTACTCCCTTCAGATTCAACTTCTCTTCAAGTAGCTGAAAGGCTTAAGCTAGTTTTTCTGTTCTGGTTGCTGAGTCCAAAGGACAGGAAATCATTACAGGGAAAACATTTCTAGCAAAGGTCACTTTAATAGAAAATTACATCAATCACTTGGAAGAAAAAAAAATACATTTCAATTGATGTCATCCGTCCATGGGATAACATCCGTTTTAGTTTCTGACTTGAGTTTTTAAAAGTTAGTCTAACTTTTGGAGAAAGCACATTAAAAATTAACCATGTCTTCAACAGTGATTTCCATCTTTTAAAAAGGAAGAGATGGTTATTAGCTATTTCATGTCAGAAGCTAAATGGTTACCTACTTAGAAGGGGAAGAGAATTTTTTTTTTTATGTACTCCCAGTGGAATGGTAAAAGGAGCAAATCTTTCAGAGTCAGAAGATCAAGTGTTTATATTTTTAGCATACTTTCTTACATGATTGAAATTTGGCAGATGCACACCTTAAAGATGGTGATATTTTTTTCTATGTATTTTAACTATATGCCATTTACTTCCTAAAAATGCTATGCTTATTTTGCTTGTGGGTTTATGGAGAAGGAAGGAAGGAAACAAAGGAAAATTAGGACAAGGCAAGTATATGACAAGTGCAAATGTTGCAGCTGTTTCTGGTTGTCCTTCAACCCTGTACTAGAGCTGTCTAAACAGACCATTTTTCCCTTTTATTCCCCAAATGTTTTCATGGCTAAAAGGGCTTCTCAATAATCTCCTATAAAAATGATACAGAATATTTAAGACTGATATTAAGTGTAGATTTGTAATGTAGGCAAACTGCTGCATATGATTCTATCTGAACGACCACCCTTAAGAGGCCTGGGTGCCTCTAGTTCCCAAACTACACATATATTTCAGCCTTGGTCTCTGAGCCTTCCTGTCCCTTCCAGGCCTCTGAAGTGCAAAGTCTGAACATCACACCTAGAAATGTTCTTGCTTGGATACTTTTTTTTTTAAGATTTTATTTCTTTGACAGAGACAGAGAGAGACAGGCAGCAGAAGGAGAGGGAGAAGCAGATCTCCCACAGCAGGGAGCCTGATGCAGGACTTGATCATAGGACCCTGGGATCATGACCTGAGCCAAAGGCAGACGCTTAACCAAATGAGCCACCCAACTGTCCCTATTATAGTGATTCTTAAAATGTGGTCTCCAGACTAGCACCATCAGGATCACCTGGAAAAATCTCAGGCTTCATCTCAGACCCAGCAAATCAAAAACTCTGGGAGTACAGCCCAGCAGTCTGTGTGTCAGCTGCTCCTCCAGGTGATCTGGAGAATCCTTGGTTCCCCATTGGAACCAAACAGAGAATGGGTTCAACTTTCACTTCTCTGCACAGTAGGCCTGATCCCCTGGATCTGATGAAAATGAAAGAGATGCTTGGCAGAATGTGCTGGTAAAAAGGGCTGGAGGTTCTAGGGCTCACCTAAAAGTTCTGTTTTCCTGGCACAGGCTACTTCTGATTCCCAAGGCCAGATTTAGAAAAACCAGCAAGCTAATGGCCGTAAGAGGCAAACCTTTAGCAAACCTGCAAGGATTGATTCTGGGGTATAAGTCTGCCTTCTATAGTTATCTGGAAGCACATTAATCATTATCATCTGGCAGGGTATACACTGAGCTGAGTGGGTTGTTTGATCATAGAATCTCACATTTCTTCTTCAGAGCCTTACCTGAGTACACTATATTCACCAAAGAAGAGGTGAAATCAGGCAATGTGCAAACTGTCCCAAGGATGGCCTCTCCATATTCTCACCACATTGTTTTTCTTCTCCTGTCCTGTGGCCAGGGGAATCAAGCTAGAACAGGCCAGTTCATATTTCTCTTATAATGGAGAGTTGAAGGCAATTGGTAAGAACCACAACCTCTTGGCATTTAGTAGTTATTAATCTCCCTCACTGGAGAAGTATTCTGAGAATTTCTCTTTTCCTTACAAACTTACGTATCTTTATTGTAAATTTCACTCCTGCCCCACCCTTCCTCATGAAGAACCTTGCAAATAAGAGCCTATGATTTCATCAGTTTTTAGAAATCTTGCTCAAAATGTCTTCTCTTCAATAGTAGGCTTATTTCGCTTTACATTTTTATGCTTTGACTAGATGGTGTGAATGTTTTCTCTTGTGATATGATTTTGGGTCAAATGCCAACATACCAAAAGCTTTAGCAGAATTATAACATATCCACCACAAGAAAAAGTTCTGTTGTAGTAAATTTTTCCCCACACTGGAAAGGAATGAAAAATCCTGCTGAGAAATCTCAGTGCCAAAGAGATACTATAAGATGTGGTGCGGTGGGGTTGCATTGGTTTTTCTGGGGCTTTACAAGAATGTGTTTCAGTTTGTCAAACTGAGCAGTATCATTCCCCAAACTAACTAGTAGCAAAAAAAGAAAAAAAGTTGCGTTCCAAACAAAATGGAAATTCCATTTTGGCAGCCAAAGGAGATGCAGAGCCTTGGATTTCTCCTCTGTTGGATCTGACCTAATGCCACCTTTATTTCTCTTACTGGGTTGGGGATGGGGGTTGCTAATGATAAGCAGTAGACTATGCCTTTGTAAGGGAGAGGAATGACGTTCCCTCTATCCTTCTGAATTCTTAGTCTTTTAGTACAGGGTTCTCAGCTAACCAGAAAGAAACAGATAGAAGTCTATTAACACATATACCTCCCCCAGGAAGATAACCTGGGAAAAAATGGATAACTCCCCAAAGTCACATAGAATTTGGACTGAAATACCTCCCCAAAGTCACATAGAATTTGGACTGAAATACCATCTTAACACTAAAAGGATAAAGGGGATGTAGGCCTCTTCAGGGAGAGTAAATGGTGTTTAGGGAAGATGGATGGGCCTTACAAGAACAGGTGGGAAGTATGACCTTTCCTGATAAAGTTTGACTGAGTGTGGTGTCAACTTCTAGTCTCTCTCCTGTGATAAGAGTCTCTCTTCCCTGTTGATGTGACAAGTTTTTTTTTAAGGATCTGTCTTTAGCCATATCAGAGCATTTACAGAAACCTCTTCCTGTGTTTGCTGGTTTTCAGGTGCCTATAACTCAAAATAATCAGTATTCCAAAGCATATACTGAAGCCCTATAGTCCTGTTTTGGGGTGGCATGTTCTCCTAACCCTTCACTTTCCAATCTTGACTTCTCTTCAACTGGCAGATATCTCAAGACATTGTTCTTCCCGGATCTCTAAATGACTCTTCTATGAAATTTATTCTCTTTGGCCTCACAGTGGGGACACTGATCCTTAGGGTAGGGTGTCCTCTTTCCATATTCCTTCCAAAGCTCCAGCAATCCAAACATGTAGGGTAGAGATAATAGTGTTAATGAGTGTCAGACAAATCTCTCCCCTGCTGAACAGGCAGCTGAAGACTTTAACCCATAGGCAGACTAGAAAGTCCTGGCCACCATTGTCTTTCTCCATCTATTGACTTATATATGGGAGCTAAAATCCTGGTCTGGCTCCAGGTGACCTCTATTTCAAACCTTGGGTAAGAGGTCATAAATATTGGATTATGTCCTTTAAAAATTTAAGGAACTCTTTTCTAGAAAAGAGACTTACCAAAATCATTCTAGTGCGCTGGTCATGCCAAAACATCTGCCTGAATAACTGGGGGTTCTCCCTTCACCAAGGGGGAATGCTACCAATCTTACCTACCCAAAGGCTTTGTGGATCCCAATGTTGGTGAGACTGTGTTGGGATCCCAGCATAAATTTGAAATTTAACAAGAAATGCTTTCCTGTGGAAATATGTATAATCCTAGTAGATGACATGGGCTTTTCTTCAACACTCAACCACTAATGTCTTTAGGGAAATAAGATAGCTTAGAAAACCACTATCAACTGAATGTTAGTCTGTTTTCCTTGACATCCATCAGATAAAGGACTAGGTTACCTGAATCAGACACTTCAATTCCATAAGAAAATTCAGTGTCCTACCACTCCTGGGCAATAAGCATTAGGATTTAAAATACAGCATTTCAACAAAGGACCCTTCAAGACAAGACCCTTGTCTTGAAATACTGTGAAAAATTTACATATACAAGTAAGTGAATATTTTTAGTAAGTCTGGTTTGCAAAGAGACTATCTTCTTTGCTTTCCTTCTTTTGTAAATATGTTTTAGGCTGGCTCCTGAAAAGCACATTAGAAAAGGAAATTTGTGAAAACACTTCCTGGAGGTTGCTACGTTCTCCCTTAGAAACAAACAGAAAGTGAAAATCCATATGGTTACTCAACAATCTTAGTGTGGTGAGATAATATTCTGAGATACAATTCTTTTTCTGTCCTGTATTATTTCTCTTTTGTTCCCTTCCATTTTAGCAGTTAGCTGGTTCTGTTCCACATTGCCTTGGGTTATGTATGTGCTAAGTAGCAAAAGTAACATAAAGAAGACAGCTTAGTGATTAGACGTGAACTCCAGAGTTAGCAAGTCCTCATTCTGAATCTCACTTTGCTATTTAATAGTTGTGTGACCTTGGGTAAGATTTTTAACTCTCTGTTCTACAGTTTTTCATCTGCTAAACAGAAACAATGATAGTTTTATCTCATAAAATTTTATTATTGAGATACTATATTGAAGGTAATTAAACTATGCTTAAAAATGTAATGATGGGGCACTGGTTAGCTCAGTCAGTGGGACATGTGACTCTTGATCATGAGGTTGTGAATTCAAGCCCCATGCTAGGCATGGAACCTACTTCAAAAAAAATCTTTTTAAATGGTAATGGTAATTATTGACATTGTGTCAGATACTGTTTTAAGATACACAGTGACTCGTTCTATACAGGCAGAGACCCTATGCTATGGACCACCACCAGAACAGATAAAGAACAACCATGCCACTGTGGATTGGCTGTGGGTCTTGATGGTGTGGGTGGAATCAGATAACTCCACTCCCAACTGCTACAAGTGTTTATTCTTGAAAAGGTTCCTACTGCCTGGGACCTTGTACTTCTTATGGTGAATCATAAGAACACAAGAGAAAAAACCATATTCAACAGCAAGTTTAAAGTCTGCTGTGTCTCATCACCCTCAAGACCAACAGATAAAGGTGAAGAAGTAAAATCTGGTTGCCATCAAGCCATGACAAAAAGGGGGAAGTATAATGCTAATGAGAGAAAGAGAATGAGAATTGAAAGCAGGTATCCAATCTACTATAGTCATCTAACAGAGAAAATAGATATGCAAAGAAGTATTTATCATATGATACAAAGAAGTCACATTTAAAGTGAAGGTTCGACTATAAAGTCAGTGAGTCAGAGGAAAATTATTGTATAGCGTTTTAAGATTTCCCAGAAAACACTTTAGAAAGACAACTTATTGGAGACTGAGTTGTGCATTAAATCCTATTCGGTCAGGCTGCCCTTCAGTATTGGAACAAATAAGTGTTTTATTGTTTATCGAATCAAGCATAAGCCTGTTTGGGGTCACATTGAATGAACCAAGCATAGTGGTGAGATCTTACCTTCTGAGATACAGGTAACTGAGAACAGCTAAGAGAACCCATCTAGGAACGTATGCTCATTTAGGACATCTGCTTTGAATGGAATGGGATATGGTTAGGGGCTTTAAAATCACCCTCTATTTAAAATCTCTTTCTTTCTTTCTCTGGCACATGTGCACATGCTCTTACTCTCCCCAATCCCAGTCCATGCATATCCAGTTGAATTTGTATTATTGAGTACATGTTTAATGCATACCAGAAGGAGGAATAGTTATGGACTGGACTACAAATCCTTCCTGGAAGAGATAAAGCCTGTGGATGCTTTGTGAATACCTACAAAGGTAAGGCACTGGCTGGCATACATTCTATGAATGGCAATTGACTTGAAACTTAAAAATGGTTGGGATTTAAATAGACAAAGATAAGAAGGAAGGGTATTCCAGGTGGAGAGAACAGTTTGAGGAAATGCACAGAGGCAGGAAAATTAAACAACCGAGACTAATCCCAATTCATAATAAGTTAAAGAATATGAGTCAAGAATCAATTGCCAGGGGGTTACTTTTACTGAAATATGTAATGTCATTCAGAGCTGATATTTACAATGGTAGAATGCTATTAGCACAGGAGTTTGTTTAAACAGTCATTAGGCCAAATTCTCTTTAATTCTCAAAATAACAGTTTTAACAATGGCTTAGGAAGTTATTTTCAAAATAACACCCCTATTTAAAAAATATACTTTGACTATGACACCTGACAGTGTGTCATCTACTTAAATTACAAGTACCATTATTGAACAACTAGTAGCATTCCAGCAATGAATTGGCACTTTAGGGAAAAAAAAGTTCAAATTAAGGAAGCAGTCCTGGCATTAAGATTATAAACTGTGAGGTAATTTAAAGGAAAATTACAGTTGCTATTTTATGGTCAGATAAATATAAAGGGCTACTCGTCTATCATTCAAATTGAGGCTTATAAACAAAAGCCAGTTTCTCTATATGATTTGTATTTTACCTAAAATTTTTGAAAATCAGCTGATCCTAATATTTAGTCAATCTTACTTTATATGCTACAGAAGCAAAATTATTGGACTCGTGGAATAAAGTAACGGGGGGGAGGGTACAGAGCTCAGCCCTGCAAATTCAGAAACTTTTATTAAGAAGCTAACATGTAGTCAGGCACTGTCCTAGGAGCTGGAATATGAAAATGAATACCATCAGATCCAGTTTATGCCCTAAAGGAGCCAAAGAAAAGCTAAAAGGGGGAGAAAAATGAGTCATAATGGAGACTAAATAGTCATAGGGTAATGATAAAACTTACTAATTAATAGAGGTACTTCAAAATGCTAAGAGCACACAGGCCTTGGGGGTCATGGAAGGTGTCATTACAAGAGATAATATACAAGCTAGAATTTAAAAAAAGAACTCTCCAGGTTGACTAGCAGTGAGGAAAGACAGTTTTCTCAGATGCTAAAGGATCACAGCAGATTTATAGGCAGAATTCCCCCCCTTCCTTAACTCCCAAGCCCCCTATCTGTTATCCCTCCCCCCCCAATATCTCAGCAGGGGATGATAATAACGTAATACTGTAAAAATCCAACCATGGGGCAAAAAGAAAAGCTCACATTAGATGTAAAACTCATGTTCCCTATGAAGGCTTGGGAAATTGCTACGTGGAACATTTTTCCCTCTAGCAATTGGACCACCGTTATTGTGAATTTATAGTTAAAGACAAAATCATTCAAAGACAAGCAAATTTAGTATTATTTGCATGTTCTCCCCTCTTGTTTTGGAGTCTCCTCTGTAGTCTCAGATTGGGGTTAATTACTGATGATTTCTCCCTTTGTATTCATGATTTTTCTCCGGCAGTTTCACACTGTTATTGGGACTTTCTTTTGTCCTGCTTAATTAAATGCTGAAAAGCTTCCAGTTGATTTTGCAGTCTGCTGAGGTAGCTAGATAATTTGCAGTCTAAATAAAGTGTTCAGCATTGACTCAACTCTCAAGACCCACTCTCTTGCAGGCAATGTGTATGAGATGTTGCTGTTGGTTTTATTCATCAGTGACTAAAAACAAACAAACATTGGCTTAGAATAAGTTTCACTATCCTTCAAACAGGACATTGCTTCTTAGATTTTGGTTGTCTGTGCTTTCTCGATAGTTTATTCAGTATGGAGAACTAATTGTCATTGTCACATTGAGTCACTCACACTAGAGGAATAAAATGCAGCACTATCTTGGGCCACAGTAACAGGCCCAAAGCAGCAGGCAGCTGCACGTGTGAAGCAGTTGAAAAAGGCTTGTGTCACCAAGTTAAATGACCCCTTTGCAACAGGACAGAAATCTCACTATATGCAGGAAAGAGTCAGTGCTTTGAGAAGGCAGTTTAACACACAGAAACACATTTCTGTAAGGTCAGCTTGAGAGAAGGCATTTCTCAGAAAAAAATAAATAAATAAAAATGGGGATGCTAGGTAGCATTTGGTAGGCATTTATGTAATAAATAACGCTGCATGTGCTCATGCACACTTGCATTATTGTAACAAATGGCCAAAGCCTAGGGATGAAATTATGTGAAATATGAAAGCCATAGCGTGCAGACCTATGAAATATACATGGGGATGTACTGTGGCTCTCTGACCACTTTGGGGTCTGTAAGGCACCGCATAAGGCTAATTAAAATAATAAAATGAAGCCCACAATTCCCATTTCTGTTCAGAAGAGGCACTGTGGGAATAATCAGAACCTGTATTTCCCCATAAACCTTTCCTGCAGATCAGGCACACTGCCAGTTTCTCTCCACAAACCTTTTTAATCCACAGACACTTTGTCTGAGAGCTGCTTCCTGTTGGTGTTGGGGTGGGGGGAGGGGACCTGTCCTGCTGCACGTCCTCTACTCGAATCACCTGCCAAAGACGAAAGAGATGGACTCGTAGGTTGTGTTATGAAGGAGGTCAGAATTCCTCTCAGTGGAAAGATGACTATCTCCAAATCCACCTGACCTTCAGTCTGGTTACATTAGGGTTTTTGAGAAATCTTCTGATGTCCCCTTCAGCTTTTATGGAGAGTTAAACCTAAATCATGGAGTATCACCCAGTTAACTATTCACGGAGTAATTGCTCTGACCCCAGGCACACCCGGCATTAAGAGAGAAAGCAATATAAAACTTGGGTCTTGCCTTCAGACAAGTTACAATTGAGTGAAAAAACAGAACTACAAGATAGAAAGTGAATATACTGAATAGGATTTAAATAGTACACTTCATAAGAAAAGTAGAGGTTGGGATTGATTGATTAAATAATAGGAGCCACGGAAGCTTAAAGCCACCAAGGAAGGATGAAGTCTTCCACTTTAAGTGTGATCTGCAGACCAGCAGCAGGACTGGGAGCTCATGAGAATGCAAACTCTCAGGCCATGCACCAAATGTATGTCAGAGATTGGATTTCAGCAAGATGTGGGTGACTTGTATACACAATAGTTTCAGAAACCCTGGACCAAACTGTAAGGTTCAAGAGGGCAGGAATCCTAGGCTGGCCCAGTGACTAATCTCCCAGCATTGATAGGTGATAAATAAATATTCATTAAAGAAGACAGGGAGTCCATTGCTAAGTCCATAGAGCACAAGGAGAAATCAAGGGAACATATCAAGATAAAAAGGATGTATGTATATTTTAAATGCCCAGAGAACCCCCACTCTGGGCATAAAAAATAATATTTACATTAATTCTAAGTCTTCATTTGCTTTGAGAATATTTCCTGAATTCCTGGGGAATGATATTTAAAATGTCATTCAAAGAAAATGTATTTTTATTCATTAATTCTACTAAATAACTAAAAATTATTTATGATACTTAAAAATGCTTTTAGTATGCTTGTATAAAAATAGAAAAATTCTAAATTTATGCCTCCAGAACATAAGTTAGACTTTAAAAATATTTTGCTTTCATCTAAGTATTCTTTATTGATATGATTCTATGAAAATGCTCTTTATATTAAATTCTCAAAAGAATATTAAGAAACTCATGACATTTCTTACTAGGGCCATTATCGATTAAATGAAAAGTTAGAATTTTTTTTAACATTCAGAATGTAATCAAACAGGCTTTAAAAGTATGTCTAATTTTTACCATCTGGTTTCTATAACTGGGCATAACTGTAGTTTTTTTTAATTGTTGAAAATTCCAATGCAAAAATCAATAAAAAGCACAGAAAATATTATGTAAAAACATCCTGGGTTTGAGTTATGTTTTAAACTAGGAAGGGGCGGGGCACCTGGGTGGCTCAGTGGGTTAAAGCCTCTGCCTTCGGCTCAGGTCATGATCTCAGGGTCCTGGGATCGAGGCCCAAATTGGGCTCCCTGCTCGGCAGGGAGCCTGCTTCCTCCTCGCTCTCTGCCTGCCTCTCTGCCTACTTGTAATCTCTGTCAAATAAATAAAATCTTTTAAAAAATGTTTAAACTAGGAAGGGGCTGGTCTAGATCAGTCATTCTCAATAATGGCAACTCACTTTAAGAGCCTGGATAGCTTAGCAAAATTACCAATGGCCAGGGCCCACCTGGTCCTCTTATGTCAGAATTTTTCAATACGAGAAATTATATGTATTAGGTGAAAGAGGTCAGGCTATAGTGTATCATCCCTTTACAGCTTCTTTTATAATTACTCTTCTCACTTACATCCTATTTTGGTATCAATATAGGTATTTTGCACTAACATTATTGGCATAAGTCATACAAGTACTTTGGCTAGGAATAAACGAAAGGCCCATTATGATAAAATTAAAAATCAATCTATACTTCATTTGTTTGTTGACTCAAGAAAGACAACAAGGATACAGAGATTTTAGGTCTTCCTTAAACTCTGAGCCCTGGCTCTGATTCTATTCTTGAAGGTAGATAGAGTTGATAAAAGTGGAGGTCGATAAACCTTTGCAATAACCCACCCCCTCTATTTAACTCACTCCATTTTAGGAAGTTACTATAGTCATTTCCTTTGGGGCCACAGCTTTGCGTGTCTGCATAAGCTTTCCATCAAACCAGAAGTCAAAAATTATTATTTCTAATTTACTCAATGCTATTAACCTGATATTTACTGAAGCTTTACTACGTGTGAGGCTTAGTCTACACATTGGGATATGACCATGAAAATGGCAGACACGGTCCGTGTGTGCAAGGAGCATATGCTTTAGTTATAGGAGACAGACAATGTGCAGCAGCAAATAAAATAACTTCGGGTAGTAGTAAGTGCTATGGAGAAACAAAAAACAGGCTAAAGTGATTCTCAGTGATAGGATAGGGTAGATGGTCAGGGCCTCTCTGACAATGTCATTCTGAGCTAAGATTTAATTGCAAGCAAGAGTCATCTATAGGAAGATTTGGGGAAGAATAGTTCAGATAGAAAGAATAGCTTCTTGCAAAAGCTGGAAGGCAGGAATGAACCTGGCATATTCAGACAACAAAACAAAAGCTTATGTGATTAGGGCAGAATGAGCAAGTATTTGAGTAAAAAGAAATCAAGTGAAAGAGGTTAAGTAGAAGCCATATAATATGCCACCTTACTGGCCATGGTAGGAGTTTGAATGAATGATCTTATATGTTCATTAAGGTGAGAAGCTGTGCAATGAAAGCATTTGCAGGGAGGTAGGGTAGGAAGAGGAGTGGCACGATGAAGCAGTGGACATAACATGTCTTGGATAATGAGTATCTGGGAATCTCTCTTGATTTTTACATTGATTTTTATGGAAACGATTCTTTTTATAAGCATTTTGCTTTGTGTTGTATTTCCTTGGAACGTATCATTAAAATATAATGTGAAAGTTTTGCATTATTTTATATTCAATGGAACAGACTCAAGAGTTCGAAGAACTTGCCAAAGGCCACATAATTGGAAAGTGGTAAGACGTGGAACTAAATTCAAGTTCTAAAACTTGGAGTTACATGTTCATTTCTGGTGTTAGAAATAAACAAGAATAAAATGACAAAAACAAAAGGACACAATAAACTTTTCCTATTTAGAAAATATTAAAATGTCTAATCTGCAGATCTGTACTCTGAAAATGTCTTATAAGGGTAATGTGCAGGAAAGCTGCAAAGTTCAAAATGTGAGAACTTTCAGTTTAAGGCAGCATGGTGATCACAATCTGTGTTTTGTCCTGTCCTAAATCCCATTAAATAATCCATTCAAAACAAAGAAAAAGGCAAACACTGTCAACAGATTGAACTGAGGCCAATCAAAATGACCCATTTTCAGAAGTCTAGGAGGAAGCCTGAACAACTCTTGATGGGCAGAGCTTCTCAAGGCCCCAGGGAGGTGGGACAAAGGAATGAACAAGCAGCACAACACTAAAGGAAATCTAAGGATGGGTTGTGCTACTTGCAGTGGTGAAGAGTTCATTTATGGAGGTTCTTTCTTTGAATTGCCTCTAAACTCTCATTAAAATAGTAAAGTTATTGTCTAGGATCCAGTGCTTTTTGGCAAGTAAGAGCATTTCTGATGATTAGGGAGAAGCAGACAAGTGGAAGGTAAAGTTATCTCACCAAATCAGAGTGGGGTAATGAGACTCTTGATCAATGGAAATCTGTCCCCAGTGCAACTGGTGATATCCAGGGAAACTCTAAGAACTAGCTGGAAAATAGTGTTGGTACTAACACCTGAGATCTTGTGGCACCATTATTTGTGGATTATATGTGGATCTTGGGAGCAATATTGCAATCTGCAGCCAGACTGCCTGGGTTCAAGTCCTACCCTTCTACTTACTAGTTATATAATCTTGTATAAGTAATATCTCTGTGCTTCAGTTTCTTCATCTTTAGAAATAATCATTACATGTGTTTCATAGAACTAATGTGAAGATGGAGTGAATTGAGTATACCCAGGGCACAGAAAAGTACCTTGTATGTAGTAAGTGCTATGTGAGTGTTGACTCTGATTAATATTGTTAGTTCTTGGGTGGGAGGGTAGGGATAGGGCGGATGGGTTATGGACACTGGGGAGGGTTTGTGCTATGGTGAGTGCTGTGAAAGGTGTAAGCCTGATGATTCACAGACCTGTACCCCTGGGGCAAATAATAAAAAAAATTTTTAAAAAATGTTGTTAGTTCTTTGTGTTGCTGTTGATGCAGTTATGTGGCTTCTAACCCAAAAGAGGCAGTGTAAATATGTGCATCAGAGAAGGAGGCTGATGGAGCTCAGAAACTCCTTCTGTATCTGCAGTGTATGAGTAGCAATTTGTCACTTTTGCATTTAACCTATTTTCAATATGAAAAGCATAAATATACCTGTAGATTGTTGATGAAAACATGTATACTTTTCTACCTAAAACTCTCAATGCTCATTTACAACAAATAAAGTAAAAGGAACGAGGTAAAAGACTACATATTAGCACAGTAAAATTATGGATAAGAGGTCTTCGACATGACTCAACTTATGACTTATTAAAAACATTGACATGCCAACAATTTATAATTGATACTACTTGCATTTTCCAGTCTGAGATATAATTGACACTCAATACTGCGTAACTTTGAGGTATACAGCATAAGGATTTAACTTAACATATATTGTGAAATAATTACCACAATAAGTTTAATTAACATTATCATCTTATTTGATTTTAATAGATTAAGAGCCCCATGTTAGGGAGAGACCAAGATCAAATGTATTTAGTAAAGGAGTCAATGGACATATTTAAATGCCTAACCAGTCACGACACGAATTCTGGAATCTCCCATCCGGGCCTAGCCATCCTCCTGGTTCAGCAATCCTGCCCACCCCCTCACACATTGTAATTGTCTGTTACAAGTGAAATAGCACCCAGAAGAGATTCTAAACCTTCAAAATGTGTACAGCCCTTATGTGAAGTGGTAAAGATAGGATTTGAGAAAGGAAGATAGACCCCTTTTTTCTTCCTTCAGAATGCCATTTCCTTTCTGACCTTGTACAACCGCTTTTTTCCCTGAGCCACAGAAGAGATGGACCATCACACCTCAGCTAACTGCCTGCTGCTGACCTTCACTCTTCCACACACCTAGTTATCTACCTTCCACCCCAGGCCAAATCCTCCTCCTAATTCCAAGCCTGCTGGTGAACTTGGCAGATACTTTCCTCAGTCGACTCTCCCTTTCCCACTTGACTTCTATTTTATGAATTATCTCAGCATGAAACATAGCTCTCTACATGACCCTTACCCTCAGCCCTAGAGAATTTCCATAACCTGTTAGCCCTATGGCAGTTTTATTCACTGTGTGATACACATTATTTATGGCATTATTTGTGGGCATTCTAAGACATGATCCAGAAACTGGGAAATCAACACTCACAATAAGTAGCCATGCCTTGGAGGATCTCATGGCTTAGCTAGGAAGCAACATCTATGTAATCATTACAATGTTTTACATGAAATTTTTTAAAAAATGCAGAGTACCTGGGAGCAAAGAACAGACAGAGATGGACTGGAGAAGAGATGGGGCCATTTCCTAAAAGTTGACATTTGAGATGAGTGTAAAAAGACAAGACAAGGTCCATCAGCATAAAAAGACTCGGGATATGGTAGGTGAGATGAGAAATGCATTTTAGGCAACAGAAATAATATTTATGAAAGCCTAAAATATTACCGATTTTACCTTAATTTTATAGTACCTTTTACCTGCAAAGATTCCCTACTCTTCTATCAGCATCTCTTTCTCATTTAGCCCCAGCACAATTTAGAACATTAACACCTACTTCCAGCCCCTAATCTTTGAGTTCTCACACCATCACAATAAAATATCCAATCAAAGCATAGCTCCAGCAAATGAATAATCTAATAAATTGCATTCAAATAGTTAGATATTTGAGACATAAAAAAGAATGTGGAATACATTCCAGATAGATTTATATTTAAATATAAAGGAAACTATACAAGTACAGACAGGAAAAAAAAATGAGAGTATTTTTTATAATCTTGGAACAGGGATAGCCAAAATGTGACCTCGATATCAGACACTGGTAAAAGAAATTTAACCAATTTGATTTAAAAAATTATATGTGACTATTTGGCAAAAGGGAACATGAACAAAAATTGAAAGGACACTGTAGCTTTACCCCTTGAGATCTAATTCCATCCTTTTAAAAATCTACTCTCTATCCCTGTGACTGAATAGACCTCTAAGGCCTCCAGAAATCACTGAATTTGTCTGAGTCAGTGGCTCCTGGGGGTTCTTTGGTTTCCCTTGCGCTTTACCACGGGAAGCCCCAGCGGGCTTGATGATCACTTAGAACTTGTGTTGCTCAATGTCCACTGTTATTCTCGATTTCCAGAAATCTCTTCCTCTCTTTGTCCTTTCACCCTAGAGGTGTCTGTTCTAGGTTACTGCATAATCCCCTATGGCTTCCTCCCTTCACCATGCCTTTTAAAACATGGTCCTACAATCTTCATGAATGAATCTTTCTCAAATTATTCTAATTTGATTGGGCTAGGCAAAATTGGACCCTGACAAATACACTAGGAAAGAAATTAAAATGTATATAACAAAGATTACTATTTATAATATACACCATAAAGAAATCATTGCAATGTTCATAGTAGTTGCTATTTAGTGAGTATTTATGCCAGTTACTTTGCAAAATGTCTTCCAAGAATTAACCCATTAATTCTCATAACTATGCTAACTGTACTAAGAAGATTCCAAGATAAGTAAACAAGCTCAGAGAGATGAATTTTTCAGTCATAAGGCCAGTAATTGGAGAGTTGATCAAATCCCATCTGATTGCAGAACCCACATTCTTAACTATAATGTTATACTCAGAGAAGAAAAACTAAGATTACATGATTTGAATAACAAAAACAATAGTTACTACTTAAATAGCATTTACTATCTGTGGAGAATTTTCTAAGCATTTTATTTATATTAACTTACCTAAATCCTCAGGAAAACCTAATGATGTAGAAGGGCTAACTAATGTGTTCAAGGTAATATAGCTAGTAAGTAGTTTTCCAACATTGATTCAAGAATCTGAGTTTCATCTCCATTCTTCACTGATTCTTAGTGGAGAATAGAAAATCTGCTAGAAAATAAATACAAATGAATATGCCCAACATATCAAATAATCAAAGAATTGAAAATAACATTGAGATATTTCATTTTGTCTATAAAATTGGCCAAAATAGTCAAACTCTTTTAAAAGTTAATTTGGTTGATGTTGAAAGAGATTGGACATGATCATATACTACTAAAGGAAAAATATTTCTTAGCCTAAATAGTTATTATATTATCCATTAAACAAATAATAGTGCAATTGTAAATGGAATTGATTCCTTGATTCACTTTCTCCCATCATACACAAAAATAAACTCAAAATGGATGAAAGACCTAAACATGAGATAGGAATCCATCAAAATCCTAGAAGAAAGCACAGGCAGCAACCTCTCTGACCTCAACCACAGCAACTTCCTACTCGATATGTCTCCAAAGCAAGAGAAACAAAAGCAAAAATGAACTCTTGGGACTTCATCAAGATAAAAAGCTTTTGCACACCAAAGGGGAATAGTCAACAAAACTAAAAGGCAACCTACAGACTGGGAGAAGATATTTGCAAATGTTATTATCAGATAAAGGTCTAGTATCCAAAATCTATAAAGGACTTAATCAAACTCAACACCCAAAAAACCAAAAAATCCAGTGAAGAAATGGGCAGAAGACATGAACAGACATTTCTCCAAAGAGATATAAAAGTGGCCAACAGACATATGAAAAAATGTTCAACATCACTCAGCATCAGGGAAATACAAATCAAAGCCACAATGAGATACCACCTCACACTGGTCAGTATGGCTAAAGTTAACAACTCAGGAAACAACAGATGTTGGCAAGAATGCAGAGAAAGGGGAACACTTACACTGTTGATGGGAATGCAAACTGGTGCAGCCACTTTAGAGAACAGTATGGAGGTTCCCCATAAATTTAAAAAATAGAGCTAACCTATGACCCAACAATTGCACTACTAGGTATTTATCCAAAGGTTACAAAAATAGTGATTCACTTGCACCCCAATGTTTATAAAAGCAATGTCCACAATAGTCAAACTATGTAAAGAACCCAGATGTCCATCGACAGATGAATGGATAAAGATGTGGTATAGATATATAATGGAATATCACTCAGCCTCAAAAAGAATGAAATCTTGCCATTTGCAATGACATGGATGGAACTAGAGGGTATTATGCTAAGCGAAATAAGTCAGTCAGAGAAAGACAAATACCATACGATTTCACTCAGCTGTGGAATGTAAGAAACAAAACAAATGGACATAGGGGAAGGGAAGAAAAAATAAGATGAAAATTGAGGGGAGTCAAACCATAAGAGATGCTGAACTCTAGGAAATAAACGGAGGACTGCTGGAGGGGAGGTGGGGGGAAAGGGCTAATTGGGTGATGGGCATTAAGGAGGGCACCTGATACAATGAAGTGTTACATGCAACTGATGAATCATAAATTCTACCTCTGAAACTAAATAAATGATAGAGAGATAGATAACGAATAATGGAACCATGCAGCAATGCCCAAATTAAGCTTCATAGATACACCCATTGACAGGGAGATGAAATAGAATTAGTTTTCAGGTTTAGGAAAAGCTAACAAAACAGTCTGCCCAGTGTGATCCCATTCACATAAATTTGCCTATGCCATAGAGTAACGTCTAGAAGATGTTCACTAAAGTACCCACTGTGATTACCTCTGCATTGGACCTGTGCCTGTATGAATTAAACATGCTCTTTCCCTTCCCATGCCCAGAGGGAGCATTCTGTGTGGTTTGGATGTTCGTTTCCGTTGGCCCTTTGAACCAGATACCTACATGGCTACATAACTTGCCAGTGTACGTGGCACCTCCCTCGGGATGGTGCTAAACTTAAATATATTTTATCAGAAAAGAA
Source organism: Ailurus styani (assembly GCA_002007465.1). Lineage (NCBI taxonomy): Eukaryota > Metazoa > Chordata > Mammalia > Carnivora > Ailuridae > Ailurus > Ailurus styani. The sequence goes on along the minus strand of LNAC01000833.1, from coordinate 317,033 downwards.
AAATGCTCTTTTTATTTTTAAAAGCATGCCCTTATGAAGTTTTCCTACCCAACCCATGATTTAGTTTGAAGTTTAACTCTGATTCTAATTCACAGTAATAAATAGTGTTTATTGGCCTCACCAGTTATTTACTTATTTTTAAAATATTTTATCTATTTATTTATTTGAAAGAGAGAGAGTGAGAGACAATGAGTGAGGGCGGGGGTGCGGGGAGGGGCAGAGGGAGAAGGAAAAGCAGACACCCTGTTAAGCAGGTAGCCCCACTCGGGGCTCGATCCTAAGACCCTGAGATCATAACCCAAGCCGAAGGCAGAGGCTAAACTGACTGAGCCTCCCAGACACCCCATGGCCTTGCCAGTTTAGAATACTTGATTGATCACTTGAATGATTTCCAACCAATCTATTCAATTCTGCCTTTATGCCAGAACCTCCCTAGAATTCTCTGGTTCTTAACTTCCAGATTCCTCTTATTCAATCCTACACCCAACATACTGAGCTCTCTTTAATATCATACAATTGTATGGATGGTTTTCAAATTCAGTAGGTGTCAATTTCATCGTATTAAAATGTTTTTACCATTCTTGTGTCAGATATGTCTCTCGCTTCACAAAAAAATTCCAAACTTTCACCACCTTCTGCAAGAATTCTACCCAATGCTGAACTTTTTTTCAGAAGGCTGAGTTGCCACTTCCTGAACAAAATTTAAAACATCAACATAAACTACTTCAAACTAGAAGCATCTGCCTTTCATTTATCTTGTTTCTCTTGAGGCCCATCTCTATTCCTGTTTGCTATCTCTGGGACTTGGGTGCATTTCACCTCTATCCTCAAGTTCTTTCTCTCTATTCTTTCTTTTCCCTCAAATATCTCTCAGCACATCACACCATTTCTCCATCCAGAGTACCTCCCTTACTGACACTCCATCTCTTCTTTCTCGGTCAAGCTTATTGAAAAAGTGTTATGCTCCCCTTTCTCTTTGCTTTCCTTCCCCTTATCTCTCTAGCCACGCCTATACTCTGCCTTCAGCTGTCTCCACTTCTCTGAAATGACTGGGACCAAAGTCACAAAAGACCATTCCATGTATTTTTCAAAATCCATTGAACACTTACATCTTGGCAATCACTATTTTACGGGTCTGTACCACTTTTGATACAGTTCTGCACTGATTTCTTCTTGAATACTTCCTTTGTGTGTGTGTGTGTGTGTGTGTGTGTGTGGCTTCTGTGACATATATTACCCCATAATAGTTCACTTAACCAAAGGCCATGTTAGCCTATTTCATGTGTTTGCCACTGTCTTTCAGTTTATCATGCCCTCCAGGTTCCAGCTTTAACTTTTGCTTTAGACTTATTTATCATGTTGTCTAAGGTAGGACTTAGGGATATAGCAGTAAGCAACACAAAATCCCTACTCTCAAGTAGTTTTCCTCGTTTGTGTGTGGTAAGTGAGGGCAGAGACTGAGAGACAATCTATACCAGAATAAATAATAGAAAACAACAGATTACGATACATGCTATGCAGAGAATTAACTGGATGTGATAAAGAGTCACTAGGGGTCACTGGGGGTCTAAAGAGGTTTCATTGAGAAGGCATTTGAACTGAAATTGAATGACAAAATGAAGTCAGCCATGTGAGGTTGTCTGAAAGAGCAGTTCAAGCAGAAGGAATAGCTAGTTCAATGTTGTAAATGAACTGAGCATGTTTGAGGACAGAGAGGTCTATTGGATTGTGAGTCTAGTGGATAATGAGACATGGTGTATGTGTCGGGAGAATGTGTTAGATCAGAGGTTTTAAAGCCAATATAAGGAGGATTTATTGGGAAATAGTGGACTAATATGATAGAAGGTCTATGTCTGTAAGATCCCTCGATTGTGGGAAATGAATTGCTACCAGGGGGGAGTGGCAACAAGAAGACCATTTCGTTGGCTTATTTAGACTGTTTAAGATGTAATAATGGTTTGCCGGACTAAAGTGATACCAGGAAAAGTGGCAGCAATGCCATTTTGGGGGTACATCTGGAGATAGTGGAAGTCACTGGTAAACTGGGGACAAAAGGGAAAAATCAAGGCTTGATCAATGTGATACAATTCATTAAAATCATGGATGTGTGAGTGGTAGTGACGGTAGAGAAACAGGAATCAAAAGCATGTCTTAGGGTGCTTGAGTGGCTCAGTTGGTTAAGCTCCCAACTCTAGATTTTGCTCAGGTCATGATGTCGGGGTTGTAAGATCAAGCCCCACGTCAGACTCTTGCTGAGCATGGCTTGCTTAGGATTTCTCTCCCTCTCCCTCTGCCCCTCCTCAACTCATGTGCACTTGCTCTCACTCTCTCAAAAAAACAAAACAAAAACAAGCATGTCTTGGGCGCCTGGGTGGCTCAGTGGGTTAAAGCCTCTGCTTTCGGCTCAGGTCATGATCCCAGGGTCCTGGGATCGAGGCCCGCATCGGGCTCTCTGCTCCGCGGGGAGCCTGCCTCCTCCTCTCTCTCTGCCTGCCTCTCTGCCTACTTGTGATCTCTCTCTGTTGAATAAATAAATAAAATCTTTAAAAAAAAAAAAAACAAGCATGTCTTGACATGTGTGAGATTATTATTGATATACCTATAGAGGTATTAGGAATTTGGAGAAGTCCAGCTTGGAATTCAAGGGGAAGTATAAAGCAGATGACATAAATTTAGAAGTTACTGGATATGCCTTGTATTTAAAGCTGGAGGACAAGACAGGTCTACTAGGGGGATTATGTTGCTGTAAAGGGAGGAGACGATGGAGCACTGGTTCACTCCAAGGTTTGAGAATCATAAGAGAATGACTTAGCAGTTGAGCTTAAGAAGATAAATAACCAGAGTATTATAGGTTAAGAGACAAATATGTTTTAAGGAGAGACTGAATATCTGGTTTAATGCTTCTTTGAGTCAAATAAGAAAGATGATGAAAATACTCAGTTTTGACAAAATGAAAGTCATTTGTGACCTACACAGGAATGGTCTCAGTGAAATGGTAAGGGCAGAGACCCTATTAACAGAGCTCAGAGGACAGGGTGGGAGAAAATGGATTTAGCAACTCTAGGTTACACTTTCAAGAAGTTTTGCAATTAGGGTAGCAGAGAAATGAAGTGATAACTATAAGACATGAGGTCAAGAGAAGATTTGTCCTTTTTGTTTTGTTGTATTTGTTTGATTTTAGTTTTAAGACTGACAAAGAACTGCCTCATATTTGTTCCAAATCTCTGTTAAGTCACCACCAGCAATTCCATCCCTTAAGACTGGAACATGGAAACTTCTCTCCACTCTTTTGTCTACCTCATTCATAATCCACCACTTATTATGAAAAGATTTACCTCCTATTTCTTTACTCTAGCTCCTCCTCTCCATCTCTATTACTGTTGTTTTAGTTCGGACACTCATCTGGTGTCCAGTCTTACATCATTTAAATCCCTTTTTTAAATGGAAACCAGAGTCAACCAGATGCAACTATTTTAATACCTCACATAAAATGGCTATTTCTCAGTGTCTACATGATTAAGTTCAACTATTGTAATTTGAGACAGAAAGCCTAATCAACTTTCTTAATTTCATCCCACTTCTTGTTCTAATATTTATCAGGGCTGAGGAATATTAAGCTACTGGACTAGTTTTTGTTGCATGCTCATATTGTTTGGGGCTGAGGAATTTCTCTGGGCCACTTACCCACCCATTCCTTACAGCTGAAATTATCTGCATGAGCGTTTGTCTCCACCAGTGGTGTGGGGTTCTTTAGGACAGCGACCATTTATTATTCATTGTTGTCCCAAACCATGGCTGGTACTTGAGAAGCACTGAGAAGGTGATTGCCTATCTAAACAACAGCCCCCTAAGGAGATCTAAGGCTCAATGATACTTATGCATTACAAATGTCCTCTCCCAAATGGAATTTCCATACTTAGAAGATAAAGGCAAGTTAGCCTGACAACAACAAGGATGACAACAACAACAACAACACTATGGACTTTGGACCCAGAAGAAATTGGCTTCAAGTTCCAGGACTGCTATTCATTGTTCATCTTGTAAGTCATCTAGGACCCCTAAACCAGTTTCTTCAATTGGATAAAAGGGGCTACTGATACTTATTTTCCTGGTGTACTAATACTTATAATATGTTGCTAAATAAAAGATATAATATTTATAAAACTATAAACTTAGGCTAATGCCCAGAGAATAATGTGTGGTTCATAAATGATAATTTCTCTCTCACCTGTGAAGTTCAGATTCATTCATTTCCTAAGTATTTGTTAAGCATCAACTATAATGTAGACATCATTCTAGGAATTAGAATTCAATAATAAGACAGCCATGATTCTTACAGCAATAAAATGTATTTACCCTAGTGGGGAAGACCAAGGCTTAACAATTACACTTTTTGTTATTTCACTAACACTGTGAAAAGTACAATCAAGGAATATAGTGTGATACGAAAGCACCAACCTTACCACCCATAACTTTCTTTTCATTATTTCTCTCATACGTCCTTTGTTACTAGAGTTCATTTAGACATTTGCTCAACAATATTAATTTTGATTTGAAGACAATCTATCAGTGATCAAATATATATCTAGTGCTCACTAAAGCAAAGATCTCGTTTGCTCAATGTAAGGGATAATGCAAAATATATGCTGTAGTCTTTAGTATCAAGGATTGGTAGTGGAAATTAGCATTAGCAAATAAGTGCCATAATAATTTAAACACAGAGGGCGCCTGGGTGGCTCAGTGGGTTAAAGCCTCTGCCTTCGGCTCAGGTCATGATCTCAGCGTCCTGGGATCGAGGCCCGCATCGGGCTCTCTGCTCAGCAGGGAGCCTGCTTCCTTCTCTCCCTGTCTCTCTGCCTGCCTCTCTGCCTAGTAACTTGTAATCTCTCTCTGTGTGTCAAATAAATAAATAAAAATCTTTAAAAAAAAAAATAATTTAAACACAGAGATCCCCAAATGTGAAAGACTTCAACCTGAAGATGGTATCTGAAATGGCCAATACCTAACAATTCTTATCAATCAATTATGCATTGTAATCTCTCAGACTCTTCCCTCCTACCCAACAGATACTACATTAATTTAGGCACTTATTATTTGTCACCTAGATTATGAATAGGTCTTCTAAATGTCTTTCTTCTCCAATCCCTCTCCTCTCCATTGCTAGGATCTTCTGTGCAAAAACACAAATCTGACCTTGTCACATCCCTGCACTTAGGCCCTACATCCCTTTCAGTGGCCTTTTAGGTTTGCAAATAAAGCCAACGTTCTCAACATGGCATCTGAGCTCTTACATGACCCAGGTGTCATGATCTGGTATTGCAGTGAAGTTCCTGCATGCTGAAATCTAGCCACAGCGATGTTCAATTTCCAATTGGCCCATATTCTCTCAGATTAGCCTTCTTGTCTCCATTCTCCTCTGTTTTATTTTTCCAAACTCCTATTATGCTTCTAGGTTCAGATCATGCACCATCTTTTACAGGAGCATTTGCTGTACATTTCTAATTTCTTTTTTTTTTTAAGATTTTATTTATTTATTTGTCAGAGAGACAGAACAAGCAGGCAGAGTGGCAGGCAAAGGCAGAGGGAGAAGCAGGCTCCCCGCTGAGCAAGGAGCCCCATGTGGGACTCGACCCCAGGACCCCAAGATCATGACCTGAGCCGAAGGCAGAGGCTTAACCCACTGAGCCACCCAGGCGCCCCTCTAATTTCTGATAGTATTCATCTGCTCCTGTGAAACTTGCTGCCTACCTCTCTTAGCAGCTATTCACCTGTACCCACTTGTCTACTTGTCACTTTCCCCCATTAGACTGTGACTTCACAGGGCAAGAACTATCTTTCTTGTCTTCTTCTCTCTAACCCCTAACAAAACTTCCTGGTATCACAAAAACAAAACAAACGAACAAACAAACAAACATGTTTTTTGCATGGATAAATATATGAGTTCTTCAAGTAGTAGAGGCTTCCCAAGGCATAGTGTTAAACTGAGCAAAACGGCTGAAAAAAACCAAGGTGTAATCTGTTAGATAATGGGAACAAGCCTAATTTGGAAAGAGCAGCAATTTTCTGGAGCAAAACAATAGCTAAGTCTAGGAATATTTGTTATTAGATAGAAAATATTCCTCATCACCGAAAGCTCTATCTTGCGTTGTCTAATATAGTAGTCACTAGCCACCTAGTCTATTGAGCACTTGAAATGTGCCTACTCTACTGGAGGAACTAAGATTTTAATTTTCTCCATTCTAATTAATTTAATTTTAAATTTAAATGGCCACCTGTGTGGTCTACTATATTGGATAACACAAAAGAGACAAGTTTGCAGAAGTTCCTCTGATATCAGGGTAAGAAGACAGTACTTTCTGGAGGTTAATACAAAAAAATTTGAAAGGCTCTAAGAAGAAAATTGGCATAACCCAAAGAGTGTCTTAATGTACTATGAGATCTAAGTACTAATAAGCAATGATATAAAAGTGTGAAAATCATGTTGTTATAATTGGTATTCTGGTTATTCCTAAAATTTTTATGTTGTTTCTCACTTTAATCAGTAATGAGGTAAAGATATGGACAGTAAGTTTTTTTATCTAACTTACTAATGTAACGTGATACTGTAAATTTTTTGGCAATTTTATAGAATTGGAGTAAAAAGCTTGACTATCAATTATTTTCTTATAATTAATTGGATAGTACAATTTGTGATTTTGAAATTATTTTGACTTTTCATTGCATGTATTTCATATAATAGGTAGAAAACATGCTCATCTAATTGATCTGAATCCAGAAAAATTTCAATATAATACAGCTAACCAATAATGATTTAGACATAGGTGACCACATTTCTTACTCTCCTAGGGACAGTCCTAGTTACATCTATACATATGAGTTGGCACCTGTTAGATTCTTAACATCCCCTTTCAGCCTTAAAAGTGTCCATGTTTAGATGACAAATTATATGGTCACATTTATGCACCCCTACCACAAACTGCAATATACTTTTATTATAGCAAATACGTGCATTAGACTACATAACAGTAAAAACATCCAATATACTTCTCCTATTTGTTTTTTTTCTCTGCCAGTGTAAGCATGACCAGAGAGGCTGAGATTCTCAACTAGGTAAGAGAATCAGAGACTGAAGTGAAGACATTCTTAACATATATGAAATGCTTATGAATTTCAAATTGTGAGATAAACTTCTTAAATTTGTAGACAGTTGTGTTTTCCTCATATGGCTTATCAGGATAAGTTAAAATGATTGTAATAAAGCACTCAACACAGTACTTGGCAGAACTGATTAGTGAATATCAGCTATTCCAATTCTTACTGTTATTTCGTGTTATCGTTTTTAATGTTGGCTTTCTGGTCTACTGCCCGTTTGAGCAGGCACAGCCATCCTGGGGTGAGGTCTGGCCAGCAAAAATGTGTGCATTAGGTAACTCAGGTGGCTCCAATCCTAACAGGACATGCAGGGCACCAAAGGTGGATTCTAATATGTGACAGAACAGGGCAGGTGTAAGACTGCACTAACCTGATCAAACGTAGCAAGGGAAGCAATATGTACTTCTCATGAGTTCTCAAGTATGAATACCTGCATTTATACGTTTACACAGCACTCCCAAAGTGCTGCCTATTTCCACACCCAAAGCAGTCTTGCTCACGCTCATTTCATATTGCAGAGGCATTATTGTATGGAGGGAGACTAGGAGTCCTACATTCACCTTATTTAGATAGTAGTCCTGCCTCAAAAGTTGCGATAATAAAAGACATTGTTTAGAAAATACTATTTCCTAGTGTTTTTTTTTTTTTTTTTTAGATTTTATTTATTTGACACAGAGAGAGAGATTACAAGTAGGTAGAGAGGCAGGCTGAGAGAGGGGGAAGCAGGCTCCCCACTGAGCAGGGAGCCCAATGCGAGGCTCAATCCCGGGACCCTGACACTATGACCCGAGCCGAAGGCAGAGGCTTAACCCACTGAGCCACCCAGGTGCCCTCCTAGTGGTTTTTTAATAGTAATGATTATGTTCTAATTGATTTGGAGATCATGACAGATAAACTATATGGGGGAATGTGAACAAAGACATATAAGGAAAAGAAAAAAGAAAGAAAAAGAAATCAATTCAAAACAGTGGTCATTTTGGACTTTAAGATAATTAATGAATTTGTTTGTTGGGGAGGAAGGACTAAAGAAATCTTTCTAAAAAATCTAAGAAGTTTACCTGGAATTTAAAAGCATTTGGGCAGTCTTAAATTATTTAAAAATATATATTTGTGATGTAAGTGTATAATCCCAGGAAGAAAACAAATTCAAACATACCAAAGATGTTTGGAAGAATTCAAGGCAATGGATGAATGAAAGGCAGATTCCTATGGATATATTCTGAGAGTTAAGTTGAGATGCATGTATATTATGTCAACCTGCTTGGCCATCGGCTGGAGACCAAGGGCTAGGGAATGAAGAGGCAAGAGGTAGAGGACTTTATCATAACACACCTCAAAAGAAAATTGTAAGTTTCTGGAAGAGAAAATGCTGGGATTTAAATGATAATTTAGGAATTCGTTTTTTGGTGCCATATATATCGTGACTTGCACATGGTAAGAGGCTATGGGAAGGTAATAATTAAATGGAATTGAGATGAGAAAAGCAGCAGTGAAGATACAATGGGGGCAGGGTGCAATAGGAGTGATTTAGCCGTGTCTGTCCTTTGTAAGAGAGGAGAAAGCCATTTGTGTTATTTTCAGATAATACTAAATTGGGACATGTTAATAACCTCAATGGGGATAGAAAAACAAAGCAGGGATTCCTATATATGAACCAACATATTAATTAGATTCAGTATGGAAACTCATCTACAAAACACTACTTTGACATAATCAAGCAGAGTAAATGAAGAGCCGACAACATAGATTGTTCTTGTTTTCCTTTTGCTCCTCCATGCCGCCTGATACACAGCAAGTAAATTTTTATATTTTCTCTTAAACTTGGAGAGATACTTAGGCTTTTGCTCAATGTAAGATGGTGATTTTCATTAGTCTGAAAGGAAGTGTGTTTTAAATTTAACATCCATGCTACATCTAGTGATGCAAGCTCATCCACTCAGGGCTTGGAGAACAGGATATATGGGAAAATGTTGCTGGATATTTTTACAGGAATTGGCCAGGAAATCAGGACATCAAGGGAAAGAGATGGAGTCCAGCAACAACCAGGTGAAATGGGGAGTTTCCTGGGGGATTAAAACCAAGATATTGTCAAAAACAGCTCAGACTTAGATAGGAAGAGATTTTGTTCAGAAGAAAAACTTTTGAATTAGGGACAAAACTCTGATCTCAGAAATCTGCAAGCATCTTAAAATCAACAGAAAAGGTTTTCTTGTAGAAGATAAAGAGGAGTAAACACAGATAAGCAGAATCTTTTAAAGGGAAGTTGGACAAGCAAAGAGAAATGACCAGCTAAGTATGACAGGGAGAGTCTTGATTCCCAAGAAAGACCGACAAGGAACACATTCTACTTGTTAGTGTTTGCTCTGGCTTGGGGGCAAGCAGAGTTCAGGAGCCTGTAGGAAGGAGAGAAGCTTGACTAAAGTTTGGTCAAGACAAAGAAAAGGTTAAGAAATGGTCAATTATAAAAAAAAAAAAGAAAGAAAGAAAGAAAAAGAAATGGTCAATTGTGGGACTCCTGGGTGGCTCAGTTGGTTAAGCGTCTGCCTTCAGCTCAGGTCATGACAGGGTCCTGGGATCCAGTCACTTGGGCTCCTTGCTCAGTGGGAGCCAGGTTCTCCCTCTGCCTGTTTCTGCCTCCTGCTCCCCCTGCTTGTGCTCTCTCTCTCTGACAAATAAATAAAATCTTTTTTAAAAAACGGTCAGCTGTGAATACTTGATCAGTGTTTTTCCAATAGGGTGAATATTAGACTTAGATTCATGTTTGGGTGGAAGGCTGTACACAAAAGTCAAGAAGACAGGATCACTAGGGAAACTAGTATAGAAGTTAGGCCTTATTTCAGAGCTGGAAATACAGGATGATTGAGGCTAGATGCTGGAACAGTTATCACCAGGGCCTAAAATCCTTACCTAGTTCTCCATACATAATGTGCCAAATGCCCTGCATGGTTGAGAGAGTTACCTAGTAAATGGAGGAGGAGCTGGAGCAATAGAAGAAGCCCCTCACTGAAGTAGACTGAGAAAATAGAACAAACTCCTTGGATAATAAAAAATATATATATTCATAATGTGGCTCTAAAACTGTATATGAAATTTTTCTTGGATATCTCATTGTAGCAGGTGATTTTAATTAAGAATTAGGATATCTGGAATACCATCTGATAAAAGTTTTTTTTTTAAAAGATTTTATTCATTTGAGAGAGATAATAAGCAGTGGGAATGGTAGAGGGAGAAGCAGATTCCCCACAGAGCAGGGAGCCTAATGCAGGATTCGATCCCAGGATCCTGGGATCATGACCTGAGCTGAAGGCAGATGCTTAACTGACTGAGCTACCCAGGTGCACCCTGATAAAAGTTTTAAAAAATTGAATTAAGGTTGTCCCAAATGATTAAAAAAACACAATTGCTAATCTATGTTCAGATAGATATATATTCACAACAATAATAGTAATGGTGGCTAATACTTATTGAGTATTTGCTGTCTGAACCACAGAACTGAGTTCTTTCATTCATTATGTCACCCTTTTGATAACCTGATGGATAGGTGTTATTATTTTTCAGATAGTGATAACCTTTACTACAATCCCATCATGTAAGTAAATGAGGCTCTGAACATTTAATTAATTACTGAAGTTCACATAGTTCCTAAGGGCAGCACCAGAAATTGAAACCAGATGTTTCCAATTTCAAAAGCCATGTTCTTTTCCACTACTCTGTGTAAAAGACTCAGTTACATTCCAATGAGTGTGTTTTCATTATGTGCTGTTCTGCTATATTCAGATCGCTGATACTCCTACACATAAACATTTGGACTGGACATGTATATTTAATATACTCAGGTGATTCCCACTGTGATCTCTGGGGGTATACCTTCTTTGGTTTAAATCACCTTTCTTCATAACCTTTGTACTATACTAATTTCCACTTGTGTATAAGTTCTTGAGCTTTCCACACTATGAGTTTTGCCTGTTCAACCAAATATCAAGAACTTGGGAGCAAGTACAATACTGTAGTATCCTTGACATTGCACAAAAATTCAAAGACATTGGCTGAAGGTATTTATACAATTAAATTAAACACAAAAGTTGATGAAATAGCATGCATAATAGAAATAATGTCTAATGTATGTAAGTCTTAACTGTACTTGCAAATTTAATGACCGTTATGCTTCAGTTCTAGATTATTCAAGGATTTGGGGATTGGAGAAAGGAAAAGGAATTAACATCTACAGGGAGCAAACTGCGTGCCAGCCATTTCATATATATTCTTTCACTTAACAGAAGCATTGCTGCCACTCTTACAAAGGAAGAAACCAGTAGACATTGTCAGTATGTTCATAAAGCTGAGACCTGAAGTTGGATTTCTAGGATATTAAAGCCTGTAAGTTTCTCCCCTCACACCACCTCCCTTCAGTCATCTAGTAACCTCAGCAACTTTTCATTTGAAGATTCCACATCACTACATCACAAAACAAACTCAAGAGCTAATCAAAATGCATTTCTAAATTAATTTACTTAAACTACAAGGTTTCATTTTACCTTTCTTCCTGAGAATTCAGCTGTCTACTGTACTGAGACATGAAAGAGATTGACAAACATGTAAAACAATGCCACTGCTTCTATTTTTTGTTTTGGAAAATATAGTTATTATTAATAAAAATATGCTGTTTATGTTAATATGTAATAAGGTTATTGCTATTATTTTTTAATGAATTAAAATCTTCATTTTCCAGTTTAATTTCTTTTTTTTCCCTGAGATGTTTTTTTGGAGGTTTATGATGTTTTAGATTTTTTTCTACCAACATCTTTTGAGCTTCATGTGTGCAGTTTTTTTTCTTCTTTTACAATAATTCATATTTTTTCTTTGAGCTTTTCCAACTTTTCCCCTTACATCTTTGGAGTTATACTCTCTTTCTGTATTCAGAGGTTTTTCCAGCTATTTCGATATTCACACTCAAAGTCTAAAGTTAGCCAGTATATTTTATCCTTCTTAACATATTAATACAAAGACCAGAGAATGCTTAACAGTGATTAACCTTACAAATTTAAATTATATTTTGTCTAAAATTTTTAGTCCAAACCCACACATTGAATACTTCATTGTTGTTTGTTGAGTCTCTGGTTTAACTGCTTATACAGAAGTTATGTGTAAATATAACCCACAGATAAAAATTCTTGAGAATACCAGAGTGTTTAACAGTGTACAGGAATCTTGAGACTAAAAATTTGAGCTTTTCTTCTATGCCAATATCAATCAGTGTTTTTTCAATTTCTAAAAACCTGGGGTGGGGGAGCAGAAAGTTTAATTTCCCACTACTCTACCCAGTGTAATCAGCCAATGCCTAGGAACCGGAACTTTTAAGAATCCTTTGTTTTACTTTTATCTTGTGTTTACTGTGGATTTTAAGATCTGTTTTGCTCCCCATCAGTAAATAATTCCTGCTTAACAAATAAATTGAATCCTTAAATACCCTGTCTCCCAGATTCAGCATAGCATTAGGAAGCAGTGTGTCCAGTAGACAGAACTGTGTGCCTAAAGAAACAGGAGGGTAAAGGTTTAATTTGAGATCACATCTCACAAGATTATTTTAGATAATAAATATGGCTCATTTGCTTCTTCAACAAACATTTATCATATACTACTCAGTGTGGGCATTATTGTTAGACCTTGGGGAGTCAGAATTGAATATGATTGACACAGTTCCTACAGTCTTGGAACTTATGTTTTAGAGAGAGATAGCCATTATTAAATGAATGTACAATTAATGGTTGAATTATATTTGTAGTAATTATATTTATAGACACCTATAAGATGTTATAAGATCCTACAAGGCATAAAGAAATGAATTTCTTTATGGGCTTAGGCTAGTTTCTTCTGTTTAGAGTAAGGAGAGTGATGCTGGAGGGGAGTGGCTCACTCCATGTAACACCTTGGCAGAGGGGGAAGAAAAGAGGAAAAGAATCTCAGACTCCCCGCTTAGCATGGAGCCTGCTGCAGGGGCACGGGGCTCAATCTCACTACTCTGAGATCATGACCTGAGCTGAAATCAAGAGTTGGTCACTCAACTGATGGAGCCGCCCAGGCACCCGACACTTATCAGATTCCTATTCAGATTATTAGTTCAATAATTTGATCAGTTTCTGTTTTTTCCATTCATATGTAAGTTCCATGAAAGAAACGGCTATTTATTTCTTCACAGCCGAACTCCCTGAATCTAGCAAAGTACATGATATATGGTGAGACATGGTAAGTGCTTAATACACTTTCGCTGAGGAAATGAATACCACATCTATCCAGAAGGCTTAGTAGAGCTTCCTAATAGATTCCTATGAGATATATATTGAATTTTTGATATATAGGACTTTATAATTATAAGGGACTAACAGATGCCAAGGATTTTTAAAAAGTTTTTATTTATTTAGAGAGAGCATGAGCAGGGGGAGGAGCAGAGGGAGAGAAAGAATCTCATGTAGACTGTGTGTGGAGTGCAGAGCCCCAGGTGGGGTGCAATCACAGGACCCTGAGGTCATGACCTGAGCTGAAATCATGAGTCAGACAGCCAACTGACTGAGCCACCAGGCACCCCAAGGTCAAGGATTTTTAAACTGTAACTAACTTTTGCTAAGCAAGAGTCTATCCCAGTACATTAGTACGACAGGATATTTTCATTCAGAAATAAGAAACTAGTGAATACCAAATGCAGAGTTTTCTTTTGGCCAAAAAACAGCAAGACCAGAAGCAACCAAAGAAGAAAACCGAGGAAGAAAAAGCAAAACAGAATAAAACTGAGGCCACAGCTCAATACAAATGGTGCCATAAATAGGACAAATGTGAACAGACAGGCAAAGAGGAATTCGATGAATGAGGTAACAGAATGAACAAGAAAGAAACTGGAGAAACAGAATTTATCAAAATGGCAGTACGATTCATGGGATAAGAACAGAGGTTAGTGATCTCATTGTGAGATACAGGTGATGAGTAGAGAGGCAAAAGGAAAGCAAGGAAGATGGGAAGAGAAAGGGGGCAGTAGACTGAGAAACCATCCAAGTTTCCTTGGGTTGATAAATTTTAACTGACTCTCTGGAAAGGAAGAATTAATGATTTGAACAAAATTCTGCTTACAAAAGCTTTCTTGTATCTAATTTTGCATGCAGAATACAAATGACTGATACATTTATTTCATAAGTCTACCCATTGTAGTAATAATACATTATCAAGTAAATACTCCAATAAGAAAATAACAGCAAGTTGAGGGCTATATCTAAAATACCTAAGTTGGTTAGCACGCTATCAACCCTTTGATCAGTAAAGTGGTGCCTGGAAAGACTCTCTTACGGTTCTCCTGAAATGGTATACATTTCTTAGTGGTACTGGTGCTGGTTGCACCCTACTTTAGCACCTTAACCAGGGCTACGGATCTGTGTGTGTGTGTGTGTGTGTGTGACTATGATATCATGATTATAATAAGCCTATAATAATATATTATAATATTAAAAATTATAATTTGTCCCTNTGCACCCTACTTTAGCACCTTAACCAGGGCTACGGATCTGTGTGTGTGTGTGTGTGTGTGTGTGTGTGACTATGATATCATGATTATAATAAGCCTACAATAATATATTATAATATTAAAAATTACAATTTGTCCCTGTTTCTGGCAAGGAGCTCCTTAAACTCCTGAAATTTCCTAAGTGATGAGAGAAATAAAGGTGTCTTTTGTTATTCATACCGCATCTGAGTTTATGTTCATTAGGTGACTTTTGGCAAGGCCCTAGGTGACTCAAGGATGGGGGCTGGTTGCCAGAAGAACTAACTAACCATGATTAGAGGACTGGAACTTTCAGCCCCCCTCCCTGATCTTCAGGGAGGGGAGAATGACTAAACATTGAGTTTAATCAGCAATAGCCAATGATTTAATCAAACATCCCCGTGTAATGAAACCTCCATAAAAATCCAAAAGGACAAGATCTGGGGAGCTTCTGTGTTGATAAATATGTGGAGATGCAGGGAAAGTGGCATTCGGAGTGGAGAAGCTCCACATCCCCTTCCTCATCCCTTGCTGTATGCGCCTCTTCCATCTGGTTGTTCTTGAGTTAGATCCTTTTACAATAGACTGATAATCTAGTAAAGAAACTGTTTTCCTGGTTCTGTGAATTGCTCTAGCAAATTAACCAAACATGAAGACGAAGTCATAGAAAACTTTGATTTATAAATGGTCAGTCAGAAGTGCAGGAGACAACTTGGACTTGGCTCTTGGCATCTGAAGATTGGGGTGAGGAGCAGTCTTGTGGGACTGAGTCCTTAACGTATGGGATCTGTCACTATCTCCATGTAGATAACATCAGAATTGAGTTAAATTAGGGGCACCTGGCTGGCTTAGTTGACTAAGCGTCCAACTCTTGATTTCGGCTCAGGTCACCATTTCAGGGGTGTGAGATTGAGCTCCACATTAGACTGAGTGCTTGCTCAGGATTGAGTCTGCTTAAGATTCTCCCTCTCCTCCTCACCCCTGCTGGCACGCGCATGCTCTCTCTGTCAGTCAGTCAATCCATAAAATCTTTGGGGGGGAAAAAAGAATTGAGTTCAATTGCAGGACGCCCAGCTTGTGTTCAGAGAATCTAAGAATTGTTTGGTGTGAGAAAAACAACTACACATTTGGTGACGAAGAGGGCCAGACGTGCATGGAGTATTGAGAGTACAGGAGACACACGGAGGAGTGTTTTTCCTTAGAGTGATGGTAAGTAACTTATAGAAGTACTGTTCTATGGAAATAAGTATATTCATATAAAGACTTTATATAGTTTTTAACATAAACATAAGACTTCAAAGAAATTCATGCTTGAGCAGAAATTTCTCATCAGATCAAACATGTCCCCTCCATATACTTCAGAAGGAAAGGTGTAAAGTTTTGCACTGGGTCTGTTTACAAATAAGAATGGAGAATTTCATAATGCCATAGAAATTGTACAAAGTAATTAATATCCCCTTATCTTTAACCTTTATAATGTAGACAGACAATAGATAATTAAAACATGAAGATAAAAATCAAAATTCCTTTTAGCTAACGTTCTCTTCATGCTTATCTAGCTGTCGAGTGGAACTGATAATTGGTAGCAAAACTAACTAGTTTTAGCTCAACCTTCTTTTATCCACAACCCCATCTTCAGGAAAATCCTCCTACACAGATCAAAATATTTGTACAACCCAAGACCAAGAAAACTGCTATAGTCTGAATGTTTGTCTTCTTCCCCCCTGCCCTCCCCCACCCTGCTGCCATTCATATGTTAAAAACTTAATGTTCAGTGTGATAGTGCTAGTAAGTGGGGTGATTAGTTCACAAATGGAATTAGTGTCATTATCAAAGAGATCCCAGATCACTGCCTTCCTCGTCCTCCCGAAGTTCTAGTGAGAAGGCTGCCTACTATGAGGTAATGGGTCCTCCACAGCCACTGAACTTGCTGGACCCTTGATTTTGGGGCTCCCCACCTCCCAGGACTGTGAGAAATTAATTTCCGTTGCTTATAAGCCACCTAGTTTAGGGTATTTTTGTTGTGTCAGCCTGAACAGACTAATACAAAAACCAAGACTGTGAAAAATAGTCACTGTTCTAGCAGAAGACGGAAGTCTTCAGTATTATTGGGGGAAGAAGTCCTGTGTTGTTTTGTTCTTTTGACCATTTATGATGTTTGCAGCATGGAACATATGGCTCAGACATTTCTTGCCACTTCTATGTTCCTCCCGACTCAACCAGAAAGAAGACTTGTAATGAAGACAAGTTCAGTTTTCTAACGCTAACAGCTGTTGAGAGTCTCATTTGATTGGGATATAAATAGATTTTGTGAAGATTGGTGGGTTAACCAATGATAATACTTGGGAAACAAATTAGGAGTATAAATTGTTGACTAAAAATAACTGCTTCATAGGAACCCAGTCCCATAGTGAGTGAGAATGAGTAAAGCATGGTTCCTTCTGGGAATAAAGAACTTTCTGAGATGAATTACAAGTAATAAAAGAAGAAAGCACCACATTCTTAACTGATGAATGGAAATCCCTGAGGAGAAGAGCGTGCATTTATACTTTTCCCCTTTTGTGTAAGGCTGATGTCTAAAATGTTGATTTTATTGTGTGGACTACTTCTTTTCTGCTCTCAGGTTTGTCTGGACAGAGAAGATTGTCACATAATTGCTCTGATTATTTTAACTCAATTTTACTAAATGCTCCGGTATTAATCATTTCTTTTCATCCTTTAATTGATATATCATTTATGTTAGAAGCTATTAAGACAATATATAAAAGATGCATTAACCAGAATAACAGAGATCTTTCCTCTCCTGCCCATTCTCTTTCATATTGCAATGACTGCTTCCCCATCATCTTGATATATCCCATACCTCCCCCATTTTATTTTTTCCATAATACTTACCACCATCGCCATATCATGCGTGTGGGTAAGCATAATTCCACGATGACACCCCCCGCCCCCATGAATCCCATCATGTAGAATGCCCTACTTTTGAATCCAGGCAGGACCCATGCGTTGCTTCTAGATAAGATGGCAAAAGTATAGGGATGTCTCTCCTTTGATTAGGTTATACTACATAAGACTCCTTCTCAGCAAACTGAAGCTAGAAATTTTCCCAATGGNTTTCCATAATACTTACCACCATCGCCATATCATGCGTGTGGGTAAGCATAATTCCACGATGACACCCCCGCCCCCATGAATCCCATCATGTAGAATGCCCTACTTTTGAATCCAGGCAGGACCCATGCGTTGCTTCTAGATAAGAAGATGGCAAAAGTATAGGGATGTCTCTCCTTTGATTAGGTTATACTACATAAGACTCTTTCTCAGCAAACTGAAGCTAGAAATTTTCCCAATGGCATTGAAGAGGGAAGATACCAGATTCTGAATGGCCCACATGGTGAAGAATTATGGGGGCCTCTAGGAATTATGGGGGCCTCCAGAAGCCGAGAATGGCCCCCAGGAACAGCCAGCAAGAAGATAGGGACCTCAGTCTTATAGCTTCAAGCAACTGATTTTTGCCAACAACCACATGATCTTGGAAGAGAACTCCAAGCTCCAAAAAGGACCTCAGCACAGCTCACACCTTCACTGCAACCCTGCAGAGGACCTAGCTCACCTGGGCTAGGACTCCTACCTATGGACACTGTGGGGATCATAATTGTATGTTGGGAACTGCTAGTTTTGTGGTAGATTGTTATTCAGCAATAGAAAACTAATATGCTGTGCATTTTATGTATCTGTATATGTATATGTATTGTCTGGCCCCTATCCCTCCCAACACACTCATTAGCTTATAAGCATCATGAGAAAAGGATTTTTTTTGTCCGATTTTGAAACTGCTATATTGCCAGTGTCTAAATATATGTTAAATGAAAAAATTTTTAAAGGTCCAAATTTTTGGGGCGCCTGGGTGGCTTAGTGGGTTAAGCCTCTGCCTTCAGCTCAGGTCATGATCTTAGGGTTGTGGGATAGAGCCCCTCATCAAGCTCTCTGCTCAGCAGGGAGCCTGCTTCCCCCTCTCTCTCTGCCTGCCTCTCTGCCTACTTGTGATTTCTCTCTCTCTGCCAAATAAATAAATAAAAATTTAAAAAAGGTCCAAGTTTCATCAGTGAATATATCTTGTATCAAAACGGTTATAAGTTCAAGATAACATGCTTTAAATTGAATGGCTTATTAGTTTATAGGGAATTGGGGTCCTTCCCTCCTATGGCTCTATTTAAAATTTTTATTACAAAGTTGTTTTTTTAAAAAAACAAATAGGACACTTAAAAATAATTTAATCATGCATTCAACTAACACATTAAATACTTGAGAGTGAGTGGAAAGGTATACTGGGTATTTGGGGGTACAAGCTGAGAAGACCCACTTTTCTCTTTTTTGCAGTTCAATAGGGGAGATAAACAGGTGACCCAGGATTGCATACAAGTGCAAGGAATTCTATAACAGCAGTATTAGCAAGTAGTAGTAGTGCTGTGTAAACGAAGGAGGACAAGACTAATAACAGAGGGAATTACTGAGTTCCTGTTATGTACCGCATCTTACAAAGCACATTATATGCATTATGCCCACCTCCCCCCTTATTTTTTTATTCTACCGCTTGTAGTTTTGTTTCATAGCTAAAGGAAACTGGGCTCAGACAGTGTCACCAACCCAGTTACACAGTGAGTGACCAAGCTGAGATCTGGACTTGTACCTGCCTAATCACTGTACCAATGGCTCTCAAACACCACAGCATTACCTGGAGAGTTTGTTAAACATAAGGATTCTAGAGCCTCTTTCTCCAGTGAATCTAGGACAAGCTCAGAAATATACTTTTTTTTAAAGCAGTTATCCAGTTGATGCTGATTCAGGGCATCCAGGACTATAAGTAACATGGCACTTTAGTATAAATTCAGGCTTAGGGAGAGCAAAGCAAGAGCCTAGGCCAGTATCNAAAAAAAAAAAAAAAAAAAAAAAAAAAGGGAGAGAGAAAGAGAGAAAAAAAAAAAGAAAAAGAGACACAGAGAGACAGAGAAAGAAAGAAAGAAAAAGAGAGACTGACAGAGAGAATGACAGACCGACAGAGAGAATGACAGACCGGCAGAGAGAATGACTGACAGAGAGAATGATGAAATTAGAGCATGAATTGCCTGTGGCAGGAGTTCTAAGTGAACGTAACTGGGTGGGTATAGTGGTGCATAGAGAGTTCATAAAAGAGGGAGGCACATAGAAGCCTGATCGTGAGAGGTCTGTCACTATCCTAGGAAGCACTGCCACATGATGAAAGGTATCTG
Organism: Ailurus styani; assembly: GCA_002007465.1. Taxonomy (NCBI): domain Eukaryota; kingdom Metazoa; phylum Chordata; class Mammalia; order Carnivora; family Ailuridae; genus Ailurus; species Ailurus styani. The sequence continues at coordinate 297,083 of LNAC01000833.1, read as the reverse complement.
GAGATAAACTACTTGAAGTTGATTCCAAGTACCTCTTTGTAGGAGGTTTGAGACTATGGATAATTTACCCAGCTGCTATGACTCAGTTTCCTTATCTGTCATTGGTGATCATAATCCTATCTCGCAGACTTATTATTTCAAGAAAATAGGATACACAAAGCACAGAACAGTGCCTGGCACATAAACACATATTAAACTTAGCCATTAATCTTATGCTGAAGTCAATATGTCACCCCTGAGTAATTTTTAATGCCAAGTCTCTCTTTGGTAGCTTTTTAGTGGCCGGATTCAATGGAGGGAAGTACTGAAGACAAGATGAACAGTTAGGAGAGTGTTTAATGCTCAAATGTATGTAGTTGGAGGGGGAATAGAAAAGCAGGGTCAGACTTGAGAAATATTCAGGAGTAAGAGCTACAGAACTCAAGAACGACTGGATATTGGGAGTGAGAAGATGAGGGGAACTCTGGATTTCTGACTTAGGCTACTGGTGATTTCACTGGTCCATTTCCCTGGCTGTGGTCTGGCTGAGGATACGGTGTTAGGTTCTGAAAGTGAATGTTGGATTTTTCTCCCTTTCATTGACTGACTAAGAGGGTTGGTAAATTTTCCCTACGTTGAAAGCAACATCATTGCTTCATCGGCTCCAGAGACACTAACACAGCCAATTTCAGGTTCTTCAAGCAGCCTTGGCCTTGCTTCTGGCTATATCTTGATTTATATCAACATACTTAAAGCTTCGTTAATGTCACCCCGGCTAGAATGTCAACCGGGATAAGCTTTCTAGCAAGTTTTCTCCTACCTCCTCTCACTTTCAGGTTCATCAAACAAGGCATAGGTTTCTGTCATTGCCAAATTACTGACATACAGCGCAGAAGGTGCATTCCCATTAATTACAGTGCTGTGGCAGAAGCACCTTGACGCTGGAGCTGTTGAAGGTACCCATTATGATGCACTAATGGTACACCTTGTACCTATCCCCCAAAGCCCAGCTACAAAATGCCAAGGATTTGTCATCATGAAGTGAAATCATTAGAGAATACGAGTGACTTTCGACAACTGCCTACACTTAAAGAGCTTTTAGGGAATAGCAAATCAGGGTAGCATATTTTTGGAGAGAATGAACTTTACAAATGAATGCCTATTTTTAATATGTATTGATAAGTACAGAGAAGTCCCTGACTCTATAGGAGGCTCTAGCCCTGATCATCAACTTTCCTCAGTATATCCTGTTAGTTACCACTGAAGAATCAGAGCCAACAGGATGGAGGTTTATATATAAACATAAGGAATGTCAGTGGGACAGAAAGTCAACAGTATAGGAACCAATATATATTTTACAAAATCAATATGTGGCAAGATGAAGGATGATTTGGGGAATAAGAACTGGAGACACAGCAGTCATTTGGGAGATTACTGCTGGGCAAGAAACGATGAGGACCTAAACTAGGCCGGTGATGGGGGAGATTAGTTTGAATGTCAAAAGAGGTAATACAAACACAGTTTACTGCTTTGGCAGAATCCGCAAGTACCGTTCCACAACTTAAAATCATCTTCAATGGTTTCCCTCTCTAAAGAATAAAATTCAACCTTGTTGATATCACAGCCTTATCCTTTATTCACTAAACTGGCCATCCTCTGTATGATCTCCATCCCACTTATTTTATGTTTTTCCCCACACAAGATTAAATTTAGTATGCTACTTCTATTAATTCATTTTAAAACCTCACTTAAATACTTAGAACACCTACCATACGCCATACTTGTTTTTCCTATGATATCTGTTCTAGTGGTACGACCACTCAACATGAATTAGAAATCTAAAAAATCACTTAGTCATGTCATTGATACATTTATTGAGCACCTATTATGTTTCAGGCAATGTTCTAAGTGCTGGGAATGTGATTATGAACAAAACAGATTAAAGAACCCAGCTGCAGGAGATTTGCAGTGTAGCTTGGGGGAGCATAGTTAATAAACAAAATGAATAAAATATTTGCTGGGCCAGATACGTCTAAGTACTGTGGAGAACAGTAAATTGGGGAAGTGGATAGGAAGTGAATTAAGAGTGTCAGTTTGGCAGAACAGAATTTTAAATAAGGTTGTCAGGGAACTATGGCGAGTGCTGTGAAAGGTGTAAGCCTGATGATTCACAGAACTGTACCCCTGGGGCAAATAATAATAAATAAATAATAAATATAATAAATATATAATTTTTTTAAAAAAAAGGTTGTCAGAGAACATCTTACTGCCAAGCTGTGTTTGAACGAGGCCATGTGGAAGACGAAGAAGCCATGGGGATGTCCAATGGAAGAGCATTCCAGACAGAGGAAAGTGTAAATGCAAAGTTCTGTAATGGGAGTATGTCTGGAATATTCCAGGAACAGCAAGGGGATGTAGTATAACCAGGGCAGAGAGAGCATGAGAGAGAGTAGAAGATGTAGTGATACAGGAAACTCAGGGTAGATTGCATAGAACATTGTAAGGATACAAGTTTAACTTGGCAAGAATTTTGAGAAATTCTTGTAAAGAATTCTTATAAAGAATAATGTCAAATAATGTCGAATAAAGAATATTCTTGTAAAGAATAATGTCGTAGGACCTAGAATTCTACAAAGCATAAAGATCAAAGCAGGGAGGCCAGTCAGGAGGCTACTGCAACAATCCTCACAAGAGGCAACACCGTTGTGGACTCTGTGGCAGTTAGTTGTGCAGGTGGGAAGAACCAGTTAGATTCTGGACAAATTTTTTTTTTATTCATTTACAGATAAGATGTAGAGTGTTGGAGAGATGAAGGAAGGAAGGAAAGAAGGAAGGGAGGGAGGGAGGGAGGGAAAGAGGGAGGGAGGGAAAGAAAAAAAAGAGAGAGGAAGAGGAGAAAAAAAGAAAAGAAAGAAAACTCAAGGAAGACTCAAATTTAAGTTGCCATTTATTGAGACAGGTAAGACATTAGGAGAAGCAGGTCAAGGGAAAAGTCCAGAAGTTAGATCGTAAACAGCTATATCTAATGTCCCCTAGAAATCTAAGTGGGGATATTGAGTAGAAAGTTGGATGCAGTCTTTTGTGAAGTGGAAAGATCCAAGTTGAAGACAGAAATTTAGGGGTTGGCATTTATGCTGCCCAATATTGTTGTCACCAGGCACATGTGGCTATTTAAATTTATATTAAGAAAAAAATTAAAAATTTAATGAGCCCCACTAGGCTCATTTCAAGTGCTCAGTGTGGCTAGTGGCACATGGGCCCAGTGGCTATCACATTAGACAACCCAAATATAGAACATTTCTGTCATCTCCAAAAGTTCTATTGGACAGGACCAAATGAAGAGTATTTAAAGACATGAGATAGGAGACTTGATGAAATCATCAAGACATTTGTTTCTAAGCTTGGAAAGAGAGAGAGAGAGAGATGTTGGCAGGATGTGGGGGTGAGGATGGGGGTTGATTCTTTTCCTCACAAGGCTACAAATAATGGGATGAAAAATTCTTCAGATTTTACTCAGAAATTTATTCTGGTTAATCTCCACTTCTCTCCTTCTGCCTTCACTTTATATTTCCAGCCCTTCTTAACCTCTTGCAGGGATGATTACAGTAACCTTCTAACTGATCGTTGACCTTGGGTCTGTGTCCCTCATTTTCATCCTCTACATTCCTAAAATAAAGATCTAAGTCATTCTTCAGTTTAAAAGCTCCCAATAGCTTGGTTGTCACCTACAGAGTCAAGGCCAAATATGGTATTAATTGAATATGAAGCTTCTATAACCTGCCTCTTCCCTCTTCAGCCTCATATCCCATATTCTCTATTTTAAACTTTATGATCCAACAGTAATAAACTCCTAGTTGTCCTCTTCTAACCTCTGTTTCTTACCTAGCTCCTTCTGGTCTCCTTTTCCTAAAATAAACGCTTCACCTATGACAGACTTTTACCACCTTATATGGCAAAGCTCAGGTGTTACTTCCTCTAGATTTGGGTAAGATGGTCCATCATATCTGTGCTTTTATAACACCCCATACTCCCCCCTAATATTTGATACCTGTGACCAGATGATCTGTTTCTTCCTTTCCCCATTGGACTATGGCTCTCGGAGGTTAGTGCCTATACTTTCCATGTTTTTCATTCTGCAGGGCTAACTATACCACCTAGCGTGTGGGAGGCAGCAATGACCACTTTTCAAATGAAAATGAAAGTAAAAGGAAGATTTTGTGGTTTCTCAGCAATAAATGAATTAGTCTCATGCTTGTTCACACTACTTCAATATCCTTCTAATACCCTGAATTGTCCTACTTTTCTTCTTCAGCACTCAACTTCAATGCCATTTTCTCTGTGTACCTATGTGTCCTTGCCCCAGTCTCATCTTTTCTTCTTAGCACTACTTGTATGTGTCCAAGACACTACTTTTTACAGAGATAACCATGTCTCTTTGGCTCTCCTGAGTATGTTTTATGGACCAGGAAGGTGTGATTCATTGACTACACCTTGTGTCTTATATACCATTTAGCATACAGTAAGTCTTCAATAAATACTTGTTGAATAAATTTCTTAATTTGTATTGATTTACTAAGAGCTCCAAAATGGATACCATTATATAAACCATTTGATTACAAATTTAAAAAAAAAACCTGATTAGAAGTACATATGAATACAAAGGATTTCTTAAAAATGATTAAGTCTGTAATGAGCCTTGAAATGATTCCGATTTTATAGGTGAAAAAACTAATGCCACCAAAGTTGAAATGAGCCAAAAAAGTTTTAAGTATCTTGACCATCACCTTGCCTCCTGCTTTGTCCACTCTATATCCTGCTGCTTTGTTTCTCCTCAATTCTTCTTCCTCTGGCTTCTCACCCACACTCTCAGCCCTGCAATGCTTACACGGGCATTTGATGTGATGGACAAAGATAAATATATATTTCCCCGACTTTGCATTAGTGTGGCATTTTGATTATGAGGTTAAGATTTCTGCCTGAGTAGAAACAAAAGCTAACATAATATTTAATTTGGAAATAATATGCCTCACAAGCCCACTCCATTTCTCCTCGTGGGAGTCTAAACCCATCCAGTATTTATTCAATAAAAAGAAATGGAACGATCAGGTTTCTTGCAATAAATTGTTTCAGGCCCAAACAATGCTTAGAGGGAGCTGGAAATTCTTCTATCTCCCAAATGTGCAGTAACACTAACAACTGGTTCACACAGAGCTGAGCTGATCATACCCATATTCTCAGAGAGGTTAATTGGGTGAGAGTTGAGTTTTCTAAGGGAAAACCATCTATAAACACAATCTCCACTATTTAGCCACACACCATACACACATATTGGACAATGTGCAAAAATAAATTATAGTAATTTCTCCAAGAAACCACCAGAGAGGTTGGTCAGACCAAGAACATTAAGAGGCTTAATAATGAGCATTTACTATGAGTGCTACTGAGCTAATTACTACTTTCCAATTAAAAACATTCGAACAAATAGAAAAATACTCATAAATGTCATTGATCCAGAACCTCAACCTTCAAAATATATATTCGTTCTTTCTTTTAGAAAGTGGAAGTGGGGCACATACCTTTAAGAAATATTCTCTAAAAGCATTAAGGAAAGGCTACTTGGCCAGTATTCTAAAATCAAAATTATTGAGAGTATTTTTAGTTTCCAAAGAAATCTAATTATAGCCTGATTTTTTTTTTTTTTTTTGGTGGCGGTGGGGGGGAGCTTTATATTTTGCTCTAAGATTTTTGTCTCAAATAACCATTTTTCAATATTTTTCTTTTATGGAAAGTGCTGTTTGAAACTAATTTTCTCTTTTTCTACATATGTATAATGAACATGACTAAGACATGTGAGGATTTCCCAGGATCCGGCTTCCTCTGAGGTTGGGTGGTGTAAAGTAGAAAAGGGTCTGAAAATGAGAGCTTTTATAGCTAAGATTCTTTAAATCGAGTGCTCCAAACACTGTGGATTTGGTTAGTCTTGATTGACAGATCACAAACTCTGGCCCCAGTTCAAAAGATGGGCTCAGTTCAAGGTTGCATTTACTATGGTTTATTCCCAGAGCAACTAACGTGTTTTAGAAGACATCTACACTGGATAAAAAAGCACAGGGGTGGACACAGCATTCCATTGCCTCCTTGTATTCCTCTTAATCATGTCCTCAAGTTCAGAGCTCTCACACATCTCTACAGAGAGAGAAGTCCTCGGGGTCAGAGGCTCACAGAATGGTGACCTTTCTGACTTTTGTATTCAGAGCCACATCAGCACAGAGCATCAACTCATTTTTCTACTCAGGAAACCACACCACAAAGCCTGCTTTCCAAGATCTGGGTCTTGAAATTCTTGTCATGCTGGTGCAGGGATAATGCCCCCTTCTCTATGTGTGCCTGACTCACAGATCCTGCGTGTTCTTTTTGTTTTGTTTTAACTTATTTCCATGTGAAGACTGCCTGGAGCAGGCCAACCATAGAGGACTATCCTGCTCAAGGAAGAACGTTGTACTTGCATCTTTATCAGACAATAAATAAGAACAATGTACCATCGGTGGTTTAAAGCCCTTCATTACCCCAGTTCTTGTCCTATAAAGAGATAACATTAGGTGAAAGGAAAAAGAATCCAGCCTCCATGTTCTCAACGTCATTTATATAAAAGGACCTGTATTGAAGTTCTGCAGTGATTTTTAAAATTTAAGCCTTAGAGACTGCCAAAAATCTCAATTAGTACCAAATATCACATTTTAAGGCAAAAATCTATTTCACAATAAGGAAACGTATGTTAAGTGCTTTATATTATCCAGATGAGAGAAAACTAGAAAAAGGGGATAAATTAATATTCTTGCAAACAATTTTGATGTCTACCACCATCAATTATTCAAAACTTGCAAGAGGCCATTATATATTTCCAAGGGATATTTTAGATGAAAAAATTAAATATTCTTGTTCCAGATGTCATACTGTAAATAATATGACAGTCACTTTAACATATTTTCACTTGTCAAAAGAAGAAAGAATTATATATAAATCTCCTTTAATATTCTCTGCCTGATGTATGATGTTCTGAGTAGCTAGGGACTCACTCTATCTGGAAGGAATTTTATCAATATTAAAAAACTGAGGATCTGTCCCAGATTCCACAATACTGACAGACCGACACAGCCATGTAAGCAAAGACACAACAACTCCCCAGTATCGCCAGCCTTCCCCACGGATGAAGGTTGCTTCCCACTATCCCTGAAACACAGTCTGGCCACGTGAATTCTGTACTACTTTTCATATCGTTTCACCACTGTGAATTTCTAGGGCAACACACAGTGATCAGTGTTATAATAGTTGTGAAAACAGTGTGTAATGGGGACGTATAGGTGATGTTTCCAGCTTAGATTGTCAAATGGACATGGAAGGAAAAGTAGTATTTATCAGGCAGAGAATAGTTGATGGCCACTTTAGAAAGAGGAATAATTGTATGAAAAAGAATAAGAATTGGTATTTTATAGGAGATAAGGTAAGAAATATTGACTAGACTTAGGTTCTGGAGGGTCTTGTGTGATTTACCAAGCCTGGAATATATTCAGAACATTAGAATGAGTTAAAGAAACATTTAAAAAGAAGAAAGAAAATAAACACAATTGTATTTTGGAAAGGGAATTCTGGAAGCGATGTGGAGAATAGATTCAATCGAATTAAGACTAAAGACTTAACTTAGTTTAGAAGTAACTAAAATGCATTCCTTCCCCAGAGAGAAATGATGAGTGATTGAATTAAGGGAATGGCTATGAAAGCAGAGACAGGATGGGTCCCAGAAATGTGATCTAGACTGGTAGCCAACAAGATGGGGAAGGTAATGGAGAGTGGAAAATTCAGAATGATTCCCTAGCCACTGCCTTGAAAAACTGTGGAGATGATACCACTCCTCACAGAGATAGGGACTTAAAGAACCAAAAGTTTTCTTTGGGTAGGGTGGGGTGGGGAAAAAAAAGTCACAGTAAACTATGGGTGCTGAAATAAAATTAGTAATGTAAACTAACAGACATGACTTTATATTTACCTCATTTTCTCCTCACAAAAAATCTTTGAGGTTATTACTAATATTATTACCCCATGTTACAAGTAAAGGAATTTAAAGAAACTAAGTAATCTTTCCAAGGGTAAATTAAATTCTTACATGGCCAGTAAACCATTGGATATGCACGGTTAAAGCTCCAAAGAGAGCTGTTCACCCAGACATATTAAGTGTAGAACTTGTTAACTTTGTAGCTGATGTCATGAGAGTAGACCTGTCCACCCAGTTATGTGTGGAGTGAGAAGAGAATACCACAGACAAATCTCTGTGGTAGACAAATGCCCCAGGAACAGAGTGAAGAAGCAAAACATGGAAAGGCAAGAAGTCTAGATAGAAAATATTTTCCGAAAGGATGAAATGCTCTAAAGTTTAAAATTTGTATATTGGGCAGGTAATGCAATGTCTTCTGGATTTGGTTCCCAGTAGGTGAGGAGGGCTTGAAGTAGAGAAAATGTAGTGGATTTTTCCGGGATGAAATCCGGTAACAGTGTATGCAGTCATTATTAGGAAGATAGCAAGTGAAGATAGGAAACCGAAAATGAATTTTTAAAGTAGCCTTGCTGTGAATGCAGAGTAATAAGATCTAAGAAATAGGTTAATTCATCACATCATGGTTGTTTTAAGATGGGTAAAACTTAGAAAGGGTCAAAGTTAGGAATAAAAAAGGCACAACTGCTTGAACGCTGTTCTTTGGGAGAAGAGATTTTTGCAAAAGGAACTAGTGATCCTTAAGCAAAAGCAAGAGTTCCTTTCCCACTAAACAGAAGGAAGGTTCTTTTCTCTCAAGACCCACATCCTCCATTCAGACTTTCTAAACAAGAGAGAGGGACCTATGAGTGAAGTTGTTTATTTTAATACTATGTATTTCGAGTATTTTCAGAATTTGAAATTTCTCTTCCCAACAATAGTCTCTGGCTAATGAATAAAGTTTCGAGGTAAGTGTCTTTCCTCTTTGTGTATCACTGACTAATTTCTTTTATCTCTTCTTCTTGTGAAAAATCTGTGGAAGACATAATCCATTCAATCCTTTAGTGAAAATGTTCTTTTTTTTTTCTTTCAAAACACATTCTTCTGTTGGAAGCTTAATAGCTATTCTAGGTAAAGGAAGAAATACCTCAGAAAGGGATGGGGATATGCATTAGAAAGCTGTGTTCCCTTCACAGTGCCTGCTGCCTTACAATTGCTAGATACATGTACTTTTTTTTTCTTAAGATTTTATTTATTTATTTGACACAGAGAGAGAGATCACAAGCAGGCAGAGAGGCAGGCAGAGAGAGAGGAGGAAGCAGGCACCCCGCTGAGCAGGGAGCCCGCTGCGGGCCTCAATCCCAGGACCCTGAGATCATGACCTGAGCCGAAGGCAGAGGCTTTAACCCACTGAGCCACCCAGGCGCCCTCTAGATACATGTACTTTTCACTCCCATGATTGTCTCTGTGCCTCCAAACTACATTTCTAATCCTTGGCTCCCTTACTCTCCTTGAACTGCCATAAAAACCATAAACGGGTAGCTAAAACAACAGAAATTTATTTTCTTACAGTTCTGGAGGCTTGAAATCCAGGATTAGAGTACCAGCGTGGGCCGGGTCTGGTGAGAGCTCTTTTCCTCTTCCTCACAAACAGTTGCCTGCTCTTTATGTCTTCACAAAGTAGAGAGACCTACCTCTTCCTCTTATATGTCTGCCATCCTATTGAATTAGGGCCCCACCCTTATGACCTCATTTAACCTTAATTATCTCCTAAAGACTCTATAGATGCAGCCAAATTAGGGGCTAGGGCTTCAACAGATGGATTGAGTGGGGGGCGGGGGAGGGCCTCAGTCTGGCATTGGTACTATAGTTAATGCTATTCACTAAATGACCAACCTGCCCTTCTAGGTTTATCAGCTGTTGATCATTTAAGAACTATAAACAGATAATACATTTGCCACACCTGGAACAAATTTAGTGGGGGGAAACCTGGAGTTCACAGTCCTCTCATTGTCCCAGGCTCTGAAGCTGCACAAAGGGACTTAAAAGGACCTTCAGATAGGGAGGGGGATCCTGACCGTTGGGCTTGGGAGGCATCACCCCGTCACCGTATGAAAAGCAAGTCCGAGTGCCTTCTCTAGAAAGATCGGGTCCAAGGCTTGCAGTTAGAATAGCAAGAGGGGGTAAAATATTGTTTTACCTTCTTGGTAGTCTACCACGCTGGGTATGCCTTCTGCCCTTTATCCAAGCAGCTGTTCTATGCAGAAGGCCAGCATTTGCCCTGGGCTACAGCTGCAGGGGGCCAGTCTCATGTCAAGTTAACCCCACCCTCTCATTTTCCCACCCTACTCACATACCAGCCACTCACAGCTGTTTTGTTTTTGTTTTTTCCAATGTAAAGTGTTTCACAAAGCTAGTGTTAAAGTTCCCTCTTCTCTCTGCCTAGGATTTCTCCTCTTTCTGGGGGACATCTTCTAATAACCCTTCGTTTATGAGACATTCTCTATCCACCACAACATAGCCAAGAGAAATCTCTCCTTCGGTCATTTTACCTCAGCACTTGGAGTACTCCTCTATGATAACACCTATAACATCATATCAAAAGTATTTATTCTATTTATTGTATGTGTAATTGTTAAAGGCAAAAACTATTTCTCACCCTTTCTCATATTCTCAGGTTTTATTATCATGACTGGTTTATGGTAGATGCTTGATAAATGTGTGTTGAGAAAATCCTTAAATAGAAGAATTTCTCCAATCTTAGAATTCCTAAAAGCATGTGTAGTTTATAGCTTACACTGTGTTTATTTTTGTCATTGAATCCAGTCTTTCAATGAAGAGTTATTTGATACTCTGTATGTTCCAAGCATCATACTAGGTCCCTGGGTAAAACCATAAGGAACAAAGTGGAGTCTGGAGTCAGAAGGACTGAGTGCATTTGTAAGCTCATCTAACAGTTCAGGACTTTGGGCAAGATACTTTAACCCTTTTTTTTTTTTAAGATTTTATTTATTTATTTGACAGAGAGAGAGAGATTACAAGTAGGCAGAGAGGCAGGCAGAGAGGGAGAAGCAGGCTCCCCGCTGAGCAGGCAGCCCAACACTGGGCTTGATCCCGGGACCCTGAGATCATGACCTGAGCCAAAGGCAGAGGCTTCAACCCACTGAGCCACCCAGGTGCCCCCAAGATACTTTAACCCTTTAAGCTCCAGTTTCATTATATAGAAAATGGGGAGGATCATCATGCTTTCCTGTGTGATGTGCAATGAGAGTTGAATATGAGAAATCAATTAAAAATGTTTAGCATTATTTTGACATAAAGTCAGTGAAAGATATTTTTCTTTTTCTTCTTCCCCTTGTTCTTGTCATTGTCACACAAAGAATGATCACTGCTTTCATGTATCCCATCCTGAGTAGGTACGCAGGAGGAGCCCTTTGAGTTGACATAAGTTGTTTCCTGCGTGTAAATATGACTTGTTTGACAGGATTTTATAGTCCTTGGAGGCAGGGATTCTGTAAAAACAGGACCTCTTTGTGAAGAGCAAATTCTCCTTCATGATAACACCGTAGTATCATTGTTAGAGTCAGGGAAAATATTTAATTGTTTGATGTGTGCATTGAAGTATACAATAAAAGCAGACTCGGGTTAACTCTTATCCACTGGGTGAACAAAAGTAAGTACAATAATAAAAATATACTTTGAGGGAATGGTTGCTATGGATCAGGCACAGAGCTCTCCGTGAATTATGTTGTTTTCTCCTCCCAGCAAACACTTGATATAAATATGCTTTACCATGGTAGAAACTGAGTTTTAGAAATCTCAAGCTGCCCAGTCACTTCCTCTTCTACCCATAATTCACCAGGCTAATGACTCCCAGTTTTTAAAAGAGTTAACACCCTGGCACTTTCTATTTGATTTTGTGATGTCCTGTCTCCTCCCAGTCCCACTTGTATCTTCCTGCTCATCCCTAACTTATAAAGCAATATGCAATGCATCACATCTTGGTCCCTTAGAAGTACACTTATTTTTGTTTTGAGGGTTTCCTTTCAAAAAAAATGTGGAGCACTACACTACAGATGAATAGAAATCTTCTGTGCCATGGAGAAATCACCACGGGAAATAAGCAGGGATAATGTTGCCCATGTTGTGTATGGGGGGCATCAGACATATACTGGAGCAGCTGTACCAAATTTGGTCCCCAATAGGGTCCAAAGGGAGCAGGTGTAAACAATGGATGTCACAAGCAGCCCCACTAATTTGGCTCATTTTATCCAATTTTAAATTATGTGTAGTCTTTGTTGGTGACTATTATATAGTTAGATTTGGAAATTTTTTGTGTGTTGCATTTTTGTTATGTAATATGTGTATATCCTTTTCTAAATTTTATTTAATTTTTTAAAATTATGTCATGTTAGCCACCATACAGTACATCATTAGTTTTTGTGATGTAGTGTTTCATGATTCATTGTCTGTGTATAACACCCAGTGCTCCATGCAATAAGTGCCCTCCTTAATACCCATCACTGGACTAACCCATCCCCTACCCTGTCCCCTCTAAAACCCTCAGTTTCTTGGAATCCATAGTCTCTCTTGGTTCATCTTCCCCTCCAATTCCCCCCCTTGCTTTGTTTTTCCCTTCCTTCTCCTAATGTCCTCCATGCTATTCCTTATGTTCCACAAATAAGTGGAACCACATGATAATTGACTTTCTCAGCTTGACATATTTCACTTAGCATAATCTCCTCCACTCCCAACCATGCTAATGCAAAAGTTGAGTATTCATCCTTCCTGATGGCTGAGTAATATGCCATTGTGTATATGGACCACATTTTCTTTATCCATTCATCTGTTGAAGGGCATCTTGGCTCTTTCCACAGTTTGGTTATTGTGGACATTGCTGCTATGAACATTGGGGTGCATATGGCCCTTCTTTTCACTACATCTGTATCTTTGGGGTAAATACAAAGTAGTGCAATTGCTGGGTCATAGGGTAGTTCTATTTTTAATTTTTTGAGGAACCTCCAAACTGTTTTCCAAAGTGGTTATATCAACTTGCATTCCCACCAACAGTGTAAGAGGGTTCCCCTTTCTCCACAACCTCTCCAACATTTGTTGTTTCTTCCCTTGTCAATTTTTGCCATTTTAACTGGCATAAGGTGGTATCACAGTGAGGTTTTGATTTGAATTTCCCTAATAGCTAACGATGATGAACATTCTTTCATGTGTCTGTTAGCCATTTGTATGTCTTCTTTGGAGAAGTGTCTCTTCATGTCTTCTGTCTGTTTTTTGACTTGATTATTTGTGGGTTTTTTGGTGTTGAGTTTGAGAAGTTCTTTCTAGATCTTGGATATCAGCCCTTTATCTGTAGTGTCATTTCCAAATATCTTGTCCCATCCCATGGGTTGCCTTTTTGTTTTGTTGACTATTTCCTTTGCTGTGCAGAAGCTTTTCATCTTGATGAAGTCCCAAAAGTTCATTTTCGCTTTTGTTTCCCTTGCTTTTTGAGATGTGTCTTGAAAGATGTTGCTGTGGCCAATGTCGAAAAGGTTACTGCCTATGTTCTTCTCTAGGATTTTGATGGATTCCTTTCTCACATTGAGGTCTTTCATCCATTTGGACTTTATCTTTGTGTATGGTGTAAGCAAATGGTCAAGTTTCATTCTTCTGTATATAGCTGTCCAATTTTCCCAGCACCATTTATTGAAGAGGCTTCTTTTTTCCATTGGATATTTTTTCCTGCTTTGTCGAAGATTACTTGACCACAGACTTGAGGCATCATATCTGGCCTCTCTATTCTGTTCCATTGGTCTATGTGTCTGTTTTGTGCTATCTTGGTGATCACAGCTTTGTAATACAGCTTGAAGTCAGACAATGTGATACCTCCAGCTTTGTTTTTCTTTTTTAGCATTTTCTTGGCAATTTAGGGTCTTTTCTGATTCTATACAAATTTTTAGGATTATTCGTTCCAACACTTTGAAAAATGTCTTTGGTATTTTGATTGGGATGGCGATGAAAATATAAACTGCTCTGGGAAACATAGACATTTTAAAAATGTTTACTTTTCTGATCCATGAGCATGGAATGTTTTACCATCTTTTTGTGTCTTCTTCAATTTCTTTCATGAGTGTTCTGTAGTTCCTAGAGTATAGATCCTTTACCTCTTTGGTTAGGTTTATTCCAAGGTATCTTAAGGTTTTTGGTGCTATTATAAATGGAATTGATTCTCTAATTTCTCTTTCTACAGTAACATTGTTAGTGTATAAGAAACTGATTTCTGTGCACTGATTTTTGTAGTCTGCCACATTACTGAATTGCTGTGTGAGTTCTAGTAACACACAGATGAGACTTTTAGGTTTTCTACATAAAGTATCATGTCATCTGTGAAGAGAGAGAGTTTGACTTCTTTGCCAATTTGAATACCTTTTATTTCTTTTTGTTGTCTGATTGCTGAGGCTAAGACTTCCAGTACTATGGTGAATAGCAGTGGTGAGAGTGGGCATCCTTGTTGTTTTCCTGATCTTAAGACTCTCAGCTTTTCCCCATTGAGAATGATATTTGCTGTAGGTTTTTCATAGATGGATTTTATGAAATTGAGAAATGTTCTGTCTATCCCTACACTCTGAAGAGTTTTAATCAGGAAAGGATGCTCTATTTTGTCAAATGCTTTTTCTGCATCAATTGAGAGGACCATGTGGTTCTGGTCTCTTCTCTTATTTAAGTGTTCTATCACATTGGTTGATTTGCAAATGTTGAATCACCCTTGCATCCCAGGGATAAATCCCACCTGGTCGTGGTGAGTAATCCTTTCAATATACTATTGGATCCTATTAGCTAGGATCTTGTTGAGAATTTAGGCATCCTCATCAGGGATATTGGTCTGTAATTCTTTGATGGGGTCTTTGCCTGGTTTGGGGATCAAGGTGATGCTGGACTCTCTTAGAATGAGCCTGGAAGTTTTCCTTCTGTTTCTGTTTTTTGAAACAGCTTCAGGAGAATAGTATTATTTCTTCTTTGAACGTTTGGTAGAATTCCCCGGGAAATCCATCAGGCCCTGGACTCTTGTTTTTTGGGAGGTTTTTGATTACTGCTTCAATTTCATTACTGGTTATTGGTCTATTCAGGTTGTCAACTTCTTCCTGTTTCAGTCTTGGTAGTTTATAGGTTTCCAGGAATGCATCATTTCTTCCAGGTTGCTTAATTTATTGGCTAATAGCTGTTGATAATAATTTCTGATAATTCTTTTTATTTCCTTGGTGTTAGTCATGATCTCTCCCCTTTCACTCATAATTTTATTAATTTGGGTCCTTTCTCTTTTCTTTTGGATAAGTCTGGCCAGTGGTTTACCGATCTTATTAATTCTTTCAAAGAACCAACTTCTAGTTTCATTGATGTGTTCTACTATATTTCTGGTTTCTAATTCATTGATCTTTGCTCTAATCTTAATTATTTCCCTTCTCATGCATGGATTAGGCTTAATTTGTTGTTGGTCCTCCAGATCTTTAAGGTGTAAAGATAGTTTGTGTATACAGGATTTTTCTATTTTTTTGAGTGAGTCTTGGATGGCTATGTATTTCCCCCTTAGGACTGCCTTTGCTATATCCCATAGGTCTTGTATCAATGTGTCTTTTTTCTCATTGGTTTCCATGAATTGTTTAGTCCTTTGATTTCCTGGTTGACCCAAACATTCTTGAGAAGGAGGGTCTTTAGCTTCCAAGTGTTTGAATTCCTTCCAAACTTTTTCTTCTGGTTGAGTTCCAGTTTCAAAGCATTGTGGTCTGAGAATATGCAGGAAATAATCTTAATCTTTTGGTATCAATTGAGACCTTATTTGTGACCCAGTATGTGATCTACTCCAGAGAAGAGCTCTTCATAACTCTGTCCTTCGTACCTCTCGACTGATGATCCTCTGCTCCTGTAGAGATCCAGCCATATATAATCTTACATCTCAGGCTGATTTCATGGGTGTTCAGAGTGGCTTGGTAGATATCTAGTTAAACTCAGGAGACCAGTTGAAATGGAATCCCCCGCTCCTCCGCCATCTTGCCTCATAATATGTATATATTCTTAAGTGACTGGTAACCCTGTGTTCTGATTTAGCAATTGCTCTGTATATTTAATTTTTAAATAAACTGTTATTGTGAATAGTGATGATAAAATAAGCCAGCATGGATCTGGAAGACTTCCATTTTATTCTTCCTCCTGGTAGCATGCTCACATCTGATGGTTTGTGAGGTTATATGTAGTGAACAAAAATTATGCTTCAACATATGTTTAAACTTGAAAGATGACCAGGTATAATTGATATTTCTTTCCAAATGTTTTTGGGGGACAATGTATCTAAATACACCCTTTCAGGGGAAGTGTGCAGTGTATTCTCTGATAAGATGAAGTGCTCTTGGACACTATGGCTAAGAGGAACAAATTCATTTCCTTCTTGGTTGGAATTGGAAAAGTTGTCAACACTGTTTCCCTTCTGAGACATTTTGGAAGCCTGCTATCATGCAAGGCTCATGCGGTGACCTAAGAATGTAAGAGGCTGACAAACTCTTAGGCAATTGGCCTGTAGTGTATAGCCAAAAATTTATAGTCATTAAAGTGTGCATCTTAGGGGCACCTGGATGGCTCAGTGGGTTAAGCATCTGCCTTCGGCTCAGGTCATGATCCTGGGGTCCTGGGTTCATGCCCTGCATTAGGTTCCCTCTCCCTCTGCCCTCCACCCCTGCTCATGCTTTCTCACTCTCTCAAAATATATAAAATTAAAAAAAAAGTAAAGTGTGCATCCTATAACAATGGTCTCCTCAGATCTCTTTATGTGATCATTATTCTGGTGTTAAGAGATGGTCATAACTGCTGAGTGGAGGTCTCTAGCATTATTGACAATCTTAATAGACTCATTCTCTCAGATAATGCTTCTCATTCTTAAATCCACCAATTATTGTGCCCATTGGTAAGAAGAGATTGGTGTTTAGTTTCGGTCTCCATCATAAGTTCCTCTGTGTATAACAACCCAGGCCCCACCTAGGCCAGAAGTGTGACCCTGACATTCTTGCAGTTGTCCCTCTCAGGAAATGAAGTTCTGGGCTTCTGCTATTTATGATCATACCTCCTGAACATGAAAGGTACACTCAGGTGGACTCAAAGTCCTGGAGAGAACTTGTCCTTGTTTAAAGCCCTGTTATTTGTATAAACTTTGAGAAAAAATTACCAAAACCTTTGGGTTGTGTGCTTTGGCCCCCAGAAACTAGATTGCTAGATTTAAACAAATTCTCTAGTATTCAGTTTGCTCTATCAGATGAATCTCTGTTACATAAAGATAAGAACTACATGGAAAAAAATAAAGCAGAGAAGAAAGATACAAAGTTCTATGGATTTCAATTTTAGATCAAGTAGTCACAGTTTTACTGTAAAGATAATGTTTAAAAAAAAGGCCTTAAGGAAATGAGGAAGATTTCATGAAATATTAGGGGAAAGAACCTTCCAGATTGAAGGAAAATGAAAATACAAAGGCCCTGCAGCAGGAGCATGCTGGTGGGCTCAAAGAAGAGCTTGGTTGGTGATATGGTAAAACACAGTGAAGGAGTAGCAGGAAAGGAAGTCAGAACAATAACATAGACTGCTTAGAGTGGCAACATTGAACAGAGATATAATGTGAGTCATGTAAGTAGTTTTTTAAAAAGATTTATTTATTTATTTAGAGGTAGCACATGAGAGAGTGGGGGGAGAGAATCTCCAAGCAGACTCCTTGCTGAGCGGGAAATCCCACATGGGGTGATCTCACAACCCTGAGATCATGACCTGAGCTGAAACCAAGAGTCAGATGCTTAACTGACTGAGCCAACCAGGTTCCCCAGTTATATAGCTAATTTTAAGTTTTTCTAGTAGCCACATTGAAAAGTGAAAAATATAACATGCAAAATTAATTTTAATGTGTTATTTAATCCAGTATATGAGGCATATTAGCATTTTAAACTATAGTAAATTAAAAATATTGACATATTTTAAAACTTTTTTGTATAACATCTTTGGTATCTGGTATGTGTTTTCCACCTACAGTACTTCTCAGTTTGGACTTCACAACCGCAGTACTCATGTGGAGATGGCTACTGCACCAGACAGTGTAGACTTCGGGACTAGAAAGCTACTTTACGGACTTTGGATTTTACTCTGACATAGGAAACTACTGGAGGATTTTTAGAACAAAGAAAGAGGTATGCTTTGACTCATACCTTTTGACAAGATCTTTCTGACTACTGTATTAAAACACTGGAACAAGGAAAGGGATCAAATTTGAAGACTATTACAATATCCCACATGAGATAGGATAGTTGCTGAGGGATTGGTCATGGAGGCTGTGAGGAATGGTTGAGTTCTAGATATATTTTGAAAGTAGAGCTGACTGGGATGTCTGGGTGGCTCAATCGGTTGAGCATGGCTCAGGTCATGATCCCAGGGTCCTGGGGATTTAGTCCCACAATGAGTCCCACATCAGGCTCCTTGTTTGATGAGGAGCCTGCTTCTCCTTCCATTTGTGCTCTCTCTCTGACTAAATAAATAAATAAGGAAAGAAAGGAAGAAAGAAGAAAGAAAGAAAAGAAAGGAAAAGAAGAAAAGAAAAGAAATCAGAGCTGACATAATTTGCTGGCAGGTTGGTTGTCAGATAAGACAGAAAACATTTAAACAGATAAATTGTGCCAGATATGTAATTTTTGAAAATGTCTCAATAATTGCAAAGTGCAATATTGGTCAAGAATCACTGGTTTGGTGGCAACTCCTGTTTATCTTGGTGTAATCCCCATTGCTTTGCTTCCCTGATGAATCTCTAAGTCTGGAATCTCTAAGTTATTTATTTTGGAGAGGGAAGTGGTAGGCTTTGGAGCAGGAAAAGTAGGTTAGGACTTCAAAGTACCTTAGAAGTTAGGCAATGATGAGATAGGTTAGAAGCAGTGAGTGTCTGGAAGCAAAGGGGTCCTACGACTAAACTATGATTCAGAAAATGCCATGAAGGGAAGGAGGGAGGCGCTGTGAAGTCTGTTCTGAGCACCGATGTAAAAGATTCCAGAGGCTTGGTCTAGGGAGCTTTGAGGGTACTGATCATTTCTGCTTATTGATCAGGATTTTGGTTTACATGGCGAAGTTGTAACTGTCTGAAACTCATGGACTATGCAATTATCGTAGGTCATGTATATGTTTCATAAGATAGCAAAATAAAAAGAAATTGACAATCCTCTGAAATGTACCAATGTTCATGAGGATGACAATATAAAACCTAAAAAGCCAGTGTTTTAATTTACAATGAAAATACAGCTATTATTTAGACTGAATGACTGCCTCAACTGAGTTTGGTAAAATGACATAGGAAGCCAAAATATAATCAGAAGGTGGCTGAAAGTAGAAACAGAAGAAATAGAGTTATTAAAATGAATTGATGACTGGTGTTATTGAGCCTTGATAATGTAATTCACCCATCCTCACCGCAGAGACACCATAGAGCTTCAGAGCTCTATGTTTTTTATATGGAGATTGCTGGAACTGTTGTGTCTCATTGTTCTCCTGCCTTTCACTGGTGAATCACCTACCAAGACTGACGCACTTTTGTTATTGTCTTCTTGAAATGCTTTAATGTCTTAATAAGATCTTGGAAATAAAATTCTTTTAAGATCACTTTCTAGATCCTATTCTAGATTATCCATATTATAACTTAATTATAATTTAACTAAAAACCACTTCAAAGCTTTTTGAAGAAAACAATATCACTAATCTCAGGTAAAACCCATAGTATCTTGGTGACATCCTAGAGTGAGGACTTAGAAGATGTTGAAAAATCAAAGATGACCTGGAAGGTCCATGCCTTGGAAGAATATCATGTTCTTCCATTAACTGAGACAAACATAGCAGCAGGAGGAACAGGATTAGGGAGGATGGTGATAGGTGTGCCTTGAACATGTTAAGTACGAGGTGATTCAGCCAACTGAGTTTACTCTGTATCTCAGAATTCCAGAAAAGAAGACAGTTTGAGATATAAATATGTTGACCATTTTTCTCTGAGGGAGACTAAATTGTGAGAATTATTGAAAGCACCACAGGAGAGAAGGGGAGGAAAGGAGAAGGCTGGATCAGGCAGGAGCTTGTGGAGTCTATAAACATGACTGTTTATAGAAGGAAAGAAAAAGAAGAGAGTCTGAAGAAGTAGAGAAGATAAAATATCCAAATATCTAGAAAGACAGTCAAGGGAAATTTTCAGGAGAATGTGTAACCAGCCTTATAAAAGTAATGGTGAATTTTATAGAATGTTAAGACTGAAATTTGGAAATTTAATTTTTCTAATTTAAAAATTCAAGGGAGTGGTGCCTGGATGGCTCAGTTGGTTAAGTGTCTGCTTTGAGCTAAAGGTCATAATGTCAGGGTCCTGGGATTGAGCCCTGCATGGGTGGGCTCCCTGCTCAGAAGGGAGCCTTCTTTTCCCTCTTCTTCTCCCTCTCCCCCTCACTTGTGCTCTCTCTCTCTCTCTCTCAAACAAATAAATAAAATCTTTAAAAAATGTGTTGAAGATTCAAGGGAACCTACTCAATAAATGAATGGTTTGCAAAAGTTACACTCCGTATCTCACTCCAAGCTCTATGTGATCAGGAGTCAAAAGTTATTTAAAAAATAATACTTTGTCTCATTATTTTGACTTACATGTTGTCAAGTGTTAAATGTGTTTTATACATAATATTAATATATGCTTTATTCTGAAATAATGTTAAAAGTGAGTGTGAAAGTTACAGCACAGTAAGGTTTCCTTTTGAGAGACATAAAGATAATATCTTTTGTGTAAGTTCATTGACTAGAAATATCTACTTAAGTATTTTTGGGTTTTACCTTCAATTTAAAATAGAGAGAAAAAGTGTATTCATAGGTATGAGGGAAAGAAATAGTGAAAGAAACATCCAAAATAGGTAGAAAACAATCAAACTAGGTAGGTTAAAGAGGAAGTGTAGAAAAACGGAATGAGAGTACAGAGCCAAGAAAGCTTGCAGTAGGGAAGCGTTATGTCTTCCTCCTAGATAGTAGAAGGAAGAATGAGTGAAGACACCTGACAAGATGCTGAAGAGCAAACTTTGAGTAACCACTTCCAGATGGTCTGAAGGTTTGCAATGACATAATATAGAACGTCTGGTATTAAGGCCACTGGTTGACAAAGTAGTTTAGGACCTTGAGACAATTTGAAAAGATCTACAACAGCTTGAAAAGAGACTATATAGGTGTACACAGGGATTTCTGAGGTGTTTCTCAAGAGCCCACAGAAGGTTAGACTACATAAATGCAGACAGGAGTTTTTCTTATCTTTATAGTTTTTTGTTTGCTTTTTTGTTTGTTTTAAGAACAGCTTTAAGTTCACAGCAAAATTCAGTGGAAGATGCAGACATTTCCCATATACCCCTTTGCCCACAATGGAGTCTTTTACCATGTTTAAATAAGTGAGTTCAAGCATCCCTCAACAGCTATTAGTAGATAATATTTTACAAAGAAAAGAAAATAAGGAATACAAAGGGCCGGTAATATAATTTCTAAGTTGAATTCCTTAGGACATTCAGGGCTCAAGTCCTGAGAGTGGTAGGGTTTGGTTTGGTTTTGCTTTGTTCTGTGTTTGTTTGATAATGAGCTAAAAGATACTAGAGGGTTGCTGAAGTGAGATGCTGAGAAAGTTCAATAGAATTTGGGGGATTAAGTAACTGAGAGGCCAGAACTTTGGAAACGTAAGCAATATAGATTTTTTAAGTCATCTAAACCACACAGAAGATGAACGTATCTGTGTGCTATGTGCTTCAAGGAAGTCAAGATATTGTTTGGGGACGAGTGTTAAAAACAGAAACGAAGATTAGAGAAGGTTGTGGAACAAGAATCCAAAGAGTGAGGGAAGGCAACAAAACAAGACAACTTGCAGGGAAGCAAGAAGAATACCACCTACTTCTTGCATTCAGGGTTCTGGAGGTAGCACCTCTACCATGACTAGAAAAGAATTAAAGAAAAATATGGCAACTGTTTTATTATATTTTAATAAAGACTGTCATGGCTGAAGTTGCAGTTAGAGAATTTCGATTGCCATCTCATTAGATATTTTTCAGAACTGTTTCTTCATAGGTTTCACAGGTGAGTTTTAATAGATTTTTACATTCGCATTCAATTCAGACAGAAAAGCCATATGTTGATAAACTTACTGACATTCAATCTGCTTATCATTGTTTCCCTTCAAACCCCAAATTGCATATAAACAGAAAAACTAATCAACTGAAGCAGAAACACAGTATCAATTAGGTTGGTGCCTGGGAACTGAAAAAAGAGCAAACAAAATTAATTCCGATCAGTTTGGTAATAAAAAGTCAAAAATGTATAATAACTCAAGATGACTATGCCAGAAAGTCATTGTGATTTGGCAAAGTATTTTTACATAAACATTTATAATCCTTCAAAACAGTGTTCGTATATGTATCTTATTATCATTTTAAAATTATGTTTAGAATCACTGTTAAGATAGTTAAGACTATATGAAAGAGGAAATTGAAATTTTCAAACGTACCTCCCTGTCTTTTTTGTAGCTATAATCACATGTTGCAGGTATTTCAAAATTTAACAATAATAACAATAAACACTTACTGAACATTTACTTTGTACTTTTTATATTTTATATACATTAAAACAATCATGATAGTAGTCATTCCAAGCACGATGGACTTCATTATATTGAAGGACCTGCAAGTCTTTATGAGAATCCCAGTGATGGAGGGTTCTCCAAATTACCTTCAAAAGTGCCCCACGGGAAAAGAGTAGGTTTAAATGCTTAGCAAGCCAAGAGAGGTCTAACTCTTGACAACCCGGATAGAACCAGGCAAGTAAGATTCAGGAGCCATTACTTACCACCTGTTAAGTGGCAAAGGAGAAACAGAACACAGATACTTCAGGGAAAACAGGGAGATAATGACCAGGCCCTCTCCTGCCTGCTCACCAACCTTGCAACAGGACCAAGCTGCAGAGTGGACAGGACTGGAATGAGGTTGGAAATTTTGATTACCTAGGACTGAGCATATTAATTACTGAATTGATCCTTTTCAACTAGAATTTATTATTTGAGTTTCTAGAAAAGTTACCGCAATCTTTCTTTAATTGAATCCCATATATAGAGAGGTTCCAACTAAGTGGGCTTGCCCAGGTATTAAAAAAAGGTATTAAAAAAAGGATGCAGCTGTTCTCTGACTTATGAGTTTTAGTTCAACCTAACAGTTATACCTACATAACTCCAGGTGCTTAGCATAGCATTCAAGGACTATAGAAATTTGGACTTTCTTTCTTCCCCTGATTCATGAATTCCCCAAACTATTCTTCTCTCTTATATTTTAGATG
The DNA here is from genome assembly GCA_002007465.1 of Ailurus styani. Lineage (NCBI taxonomy): Eukaryota > Metazoa > Chordata > Mammalia > Carnivora > Ailuridae > Ailurus > Ailurus styani. The sequence continues at coordinate 273,697 of LNAC01000833.1, read as the reverse complement.
TATGTGCAACCCCTAGATGCCAGATAATTTTAGAGTCTGTTGTATGTTTGAGGTAGTTGCTGAATGAAAATATCCATACCTTATTTTTTTGTTTTTGTTTTTTTTTAAGATTTTTTTTGTTTATTTATGTGACAGAGAGAGAGATTACAAGAGAGGCAGGCAGAGAGAGAGGGGAAAGCAGGCTCCCCGCTGAGCAGAGAGCCCGATGCGGGACTCGATCCTAGGACCCTGAGATCATGACCTGAGCCGAAGGCAGAGGCTTTAACCCACTGAGTACCCAGGCGCCCTCCATACCTCATTTTTAAAGTACAATTTTCCTAAAAAAATTTTGCATTGTTGTCATGAAAATACAAAATGAACCTGAGAAAAATTTATATATATAAATAATATATAAAAAATATATAATGTATATAAATATATGACCACTGGGCCTGTACACACACACACACACACACACACACACACACACACGCACACATACGGTATTTACTTAGGAAACTGAAATAAGTTTGCCTATATTCAAGCCTAGTTAATATCCCATATCCCACAAAGGGATAAAATGCAATATTTAGGGTTATCATTTGTGCTGGATAGAAGTCAAATCAACTCTATCTTTACTGGGAAAAAATCCATCTTCATTCCTTTGAATGAGTCATTTGTGTGACTCTTAGTTTTCTAAAAGTTAAGTCCCTATCCCTCAAGAATTGAAAATAGCCTGGTGAATAGGAAGTCAACCAAAGGTACAGAGCTCTGACCCACTAAATGCCACTCAGCAGTCCCCTGAAAGGACAACCAAAAATCGCTCTTTATTTCCGTGCTTTATTTCCATGTCTTGGACAATTTTTGTGATACCATTACTTTCCTGGTATACTCTCATTTATCTGTCAAGACTCAGCCTAATTGCCATCTCCTCTATGAAAATGTTTCAACTGCCTCCAGGAAAACTCTTGATCCCACTTTACCGTGTGATTCCTCTATAACATCTTACTTTAGATCGAGTTGGTAGTTGTTTTGTATGTCTTATCTCTCTTCTTAGTGACAAATAGTATTCTTGGCATATAAATCGTAGTCAAGTTGCACTTTAATTAGGAATCCTGGTTTGAAGTCTAGCTTCATCATTTAGTAGCTGTATAACCTCAGGTCAGTTATTTAACCCCTTGGCGTTTAACTGATCTCATCCTTTAAATGAGAATAATGTCTAACACAAAGTTATATCATGAGGAACAAATGAGGTAAAATATATAAAACATTTATTTTGATATCATCTCTCCATAAATACTAGCAATAGTAATAAAGTTATGAAGAACAGAAAATGATAGAAGGAAGTGGAAGTGAAATTTTGATATACAAGTTTAAACTTGAGCTTTGAGAATGTCTCAGAATGTGTATTTTATGTGTGATTTGGTATATTTCACTGGACCATAGGAAGATCCTTAAATGTGAGTCAAAAATGTCAATTCCAAGTCCCACTAAAAGCAGATAGCAAAAAGGTACAAATCATTTACTTTATCAAATTATGTTATCAAATCATAGTAATTCACAAAGCAATCTAATTTTTTAAAATTTAGCTCCAAAAGAATTTTCTACATGCTTTCTTTCCCCTGTGTTCTTTTAATTTATAAACTGCACAAAATAAATTTCCCACAACTGTACTATTTTCAGGGTCTTCCACTCAGATATTAACATTTTCAAAAGGAAAGAAAGCTTCATAAATTAATAGCTATCTTTAGGAAAACATGACTTTCATTTAGTGAGAAATTTTTATTTTAATGATTGGATAAAAAACCACAATTCTAGGCACAAAGAATGATGCAGGAGAAGTTAGAGACTCTGGTTCCTGCAGGGTACTTACACTAATCTGAGTGGGTCCCACAAAAGGAAATACAGCACTATTGGATCAGAAAACCTGCTGTATTATTTTTCTTCCAAGCCATCAGCTTTCTCATTTTGGAGGGAGAATAAAGAAAAAAAATGACTGTGTTTCAAAGATAGTCAAAATGGGAACCTGAAATGTGACAACAAATCACTTGCATTCTTGATGGAGGTTTATCTTCAACCCGGCAGAATAACCACCACCAAAGCAAATAGAAAACTGGCATCAATATGTTCTTAAAAGTGGTATACCACCTCCACACAATAGTTAAATTCCAGAAAAGTTTTTTCTAAGTTGGAGTTCTGTAAATTGAGTCATCTTCTAAAAGGATTAGGAGGACTAATGATTTAAAGGAATCCATAGTTCAGCCCATATTTATAATACAGACATTCAATGGCTTTTTCCTTTCTTCCATTAACTTATATTTTCATAGAACAGAACCAGAGTTGGCTGATTAGGTTATTTGTTCTGATTATTCTACATTCTCATACTAGAGTTGGAATGCCATGAATTTTGTTATCATGAATAATAAATACATCTAACACACTGAGTGCTTGCTTTGTACCAGGCAGTGTACCAAGTACTTTATATGGACTATCTCATTTGATCTATAATGAGGTGTGTCTTTTTTTATCTTGTTTTATAGAAAAAGAAGTAGAAATAATTTGTTCAAATAAAATGAGGTAGCCTGAATCAGATATAGTCAGTCTGATGACAAAGCTAAGATCTCTGGCCCTACCATCGAAATAAATGGTAGAGCCCAAAGCTTGGGCTTGGAAAGCCCAACTTTCCTTATCTTAAATAGCCTGATAAAGTATCACTTCAATATGTGAAGAAAAAATTATTCACTAAATATCCAAGATAAAATTCCTCATTTTCAATGGCCCAGAATGAATATGCTTAAGAAATAAAGACTTATTTATTTCTCTTATAATCTTAAAAGGAATTTAAATGCCCTTCTTTGGGAGTGTGGAGGAAGTAATAATTATTTTTAGTTTTTCGTGAAAGGATTTGGGTTGCTTTGACTCTGAATTTGTGTAAGTGGAAAATGAATTTAGAAAATTGTTCCTACAACTTGGGGGCCAATTTCAGGTGTAATGACATTTCAGAAAATAAATAATGAGATGAATGTGTGCTTTCTCAAATAAAACTAACAAGGCTCATAAAGAGGTCAGCTTGGTAGAGTTTTGGGATGTCTCATCAAGATGGCTGTGGTTTCTATCTCATTTATCTTTCTCATCAGAGATACTGCATAATTATACAGTAGCTATCCAAAGGAATAAATTAGGAATCCTAAGGGGAACAAACTTTCTTTAAAAATAATGACTAATTAACATAATAATAATCTCAGTATTTCAATTAATAATCAAGAGATTCTGTTGAAACCCGAAGGGGTTGCAAGCATGAGGTCAAATACTAGAAGTGGTGTGGGTGGGTAGTAGCTTTCAGTGATTGTGTTCCAATCCTTCCCAGATACTTAATTTGTCTCTTTACTAACCCTTCTATGAACTCATAAGCCTCCTGCTTATGACTGTCAGCACTTATGACTGTCAGCACTGATCTGACAATAGGACTCTAATCTAACAGAAGACAAAACAGTGAGAAATTGTCCAGAGACAGGTCATAGTTATTGGAGGGATCACTTTGTTGTCTTGGGTGATCAGAGAAACTTAATCTTCTAGAATCCAAATTTTAGTTGTCTTTTTAAAGTTTAAAGGTGAAAAAGATGCACTCTAGTGCCCTAAACCTATAGGCTATAATCTCTGCATTTTTATACTTTGCAAAAAAAAAAAGTGAAAAAAAAATGAAGCCAATAAGAGGACCCATTAATAAATGGAAAAATTCATAAAATGATAAATTTTAAAATTTAAAAAGTGATTAATAGCATTGGTATGTGACTGAGTCTATCACATATGATGACCAAAACATTTGAAACTTTTGTGGATTAACATATTATCAGAGCTAATCTAGCTGTTTTAATTGCCTTGTCAATGATCCAATTATTTAAACTGGATAATTTATAAATCAGATTTAAAATTAAACCTTTCAGAGTTGAACCACGGATCTAAGATTAGCAGCTTAAATCAAGCAGTTCTGTTTGGCTGATCTTATAAACGTAGCATCTTCCAAACCACAAACTGCTTTTTTGTTTAATTATTCTACAGGTAAAAGGACTGTGGATGTGTGACTGTGTGAGAAACCACTCTACTTCTCATTTCTCTAAAGATGAAGCCTAAACAGTTCCACATCCTTTTTGTCATCTTAATTTACTCATTGACAATAAGTACATTTTCTGTCTTCTTGCTAAATGTAATTCTCAAGCCTTAGAAACTAGCCTTTTTCTTTTTCATGACACAAAAGGCCATGTCACTTAGAAACCAATCATTAAGAGCACAGTGGATGATGCCCCACCCACCAAGATTGATGAATCACAAAGAAGATGGCTTTGCTGTAATCCATTATCTCCAACATACCCGGTAATATAACAAAAGGAAAAAGGAAAAACTAATGTTCTTTTCATGGATAAAATATCACTAGCTGCATCATTTTTTTTTCTTACATTACACATTCCGAAAAGAAAAGTGAAACTGGAGTGGCATTCTATTCCAAAGCAATGCTAATGTATCTACAATCAAGAAAGAAGAAAAAGAAACAAGGTTTTTTTTTTATTATAATTACAACCAGTGCATGTTGGGATTCTCAAATTGGAATGTGCATTGTGGAATAATAAAAGTCTTTCCTTTCATCATCACCATCAAAGTATACACAGCTAAGAAACTTGCCATTAGATAAAAGATTAGCAGCGAGACTGATTTTACTGTTTACATGATTAAGTGCCCTTGTGTGGTCTAATGTATGTTGGGAGATGCCTCAATCTCTGAAGGTCAGACATTGAGAATACAAAGTAACAGTGAGGAAGAAGATAAAAGCTTGCCTGTAGCAAAAACATTTCACAGGAAAAGAAACATCTGGTAGAGACTTTCATATTTATGGGACTAGAGTCTATCCCCAAGTACCTTGAGAAAACTCAGACACTCATGCAGTTATTAAAATGAAGAATGTCTTCAAATCTTTACTGGGAATATATTCTCTACCTAACACAAAACAATTGTCAGTTAATTTTTACATAACTTAGAAGTATATGTTATGGATCAGAAACAACAACAAAAATATGACAGTGTGTTTGTATCTGACTGCTTCTGTACAAAATCACCACAAATTTAGTGGCACAAAACAATACAAATTTATTCTATTACAGTTCTGGAGGTCCAGAGTCTAAAATCGGTGGGTCATTTGGACTGTGTTCCTTCTGGAGTCTTCAGAGGAGTCTTTCCGTTTTCAGCTTCTAAAAGCTACTTGCATTTCTTGGCCCATGGACCTTTCTTTATATAACTCCAACATCTTTCTTCTGCCATCACAACTTCTACTCCTCATTCACCTTGTCTCTTTCTTATAAGACCATTATTGGGGCATTTGGGCAGCACAGTTGGTAAAGCATCCAACTCTTGGCTTTGGCTCAGATTGCAATCTTAGGGTCCTGATCTCAGGGTCATGAGACTGAGCCCCATGCCTGGCTCTGTGCTCAGTGTGGAGTCTGCTTAAGACTCTTCCTTTCCCTCTGCCCTTCCCTCTGCATGTGTGTGCTCTCTCTTTCTTTCAAATAAATAAATATTTTAAAAATAAAACCATTATCATTAGATTTGCCTCCTCTTCTGCTCTCAGATTACCCAAAATAATCTCAAAATTCTTGATTTCATCATATCTACAAAATCTGTTTGGGTATATAGGGTAACATATTCACGGGTTACAGGAAGTAGGACATAGTCATGTGGTAGGAGCGTGGAATAATATTCAACCTACTATAGAGTATCCCCTGGCCTCCAAATATTCATGTCCATCACAAATGCAAAATACATTTACCATATCCCAAGGTCCTCCAAAGTGTCAAACCATTACAGCCCCAAATCTCATTAAGTCTCATCCATTCAAAAATCCCAAACCCCAGCATTTAACTTATCTAAATTAGGTATGATTGGTGAATACATCCTAGGAAAAAATTTCACTCCACCTTTGGACCTATAAAACTTAAAAACAAGTTATCTGCTCCCAAACCACAATGATAACAAGCATAGGTTAATAGTTACAAATATTCTCACCCAAAAACAGAGGAAATGAAAGGAAAAAGGAGTCCTCAGCCCCAAACAATTTCAAAATCCAACTAGGCAAACCCTGTTAGGTTTCAAGTCCTGGGATTGGTCTTCTCTGGCAAGGCACTCTGCCTTCTGGGCTCATCATTCTATCTTCTGGGCTCATAGCTCTACCCTATAGGCCTGCAGCTCCCTCTGAACCATTCTGCCCTTTTCATGAAGGGTGGCACGTGTTTGCCACTGAGTCATGTTTTCAGCCTATTTTCTTCTAGAATCTAGGAAGTCTGAAAGCCTCCTTTCATTTCATCCCCTCTCTGTCCTTTTCGGTCCAAGCTGAAAGTGTTTCTGTTGGTATAACATTTTAAACAAACTGAGGGTTTTTTGGGTATATCTCAGGGAGTCACTCCATTAAATAAGAGTCTCCTCCATAGATCTTCCCTGGATAATCCTACCTCTATTCCCTGCCTCTGCTGAGATGGCTGAGGGGGTCCATGAATGACATGCCTAATCTCCTCAAAGAGCTCTCTGTGTGGCTGGATACTTTGACCTTTAGATCCACTGGGGGCACTGTCAAGAGATTATCCAGCCAAACCCTTGACTTTCCTTACAATGAATCCCCTAATCAAGTCAAGCTCTGGTTTCTTTTTTGGGTAAGAATTCTCTCAATTTATCTCTTCCCTCTTGCTTTTTACTATCAGCAGCGAGAAGAAACCAACCTGTACCTTCAGTACTTGCTTGGAAATCATCCCAGCCAAATATCCAAGTTCTTCCTCTATACACTTTGCTCCTAACACAAGGGTAGGACAAAATTCTACTAAGTTTTCTGCCACTACGTGACAAGAATCCCCTTCCCTCTGGGACTCATTTCCTTCTGAGCCCTCAACAGAAGTATCTTCAATATTCATATATCTAGATACATTCTGTTTTTAACTATGTGGTATTCCCTAAGACGATACAGGCTTGCTGTGTTCCTCACTTCCTTTAGAGCCCTTACCAGCAATAGCTTTAACAGGCACATTTCTACCAGTAGTCTGTTTCAGGCAAACTCAGCCTTTTTTTTTTTTTAAAGATTTTATTTTTTATTTATTTGACAGAGAGATTACAAGTAGGCAGAGAGGCAGGCAGAGGGAGAAGGGGAAGCAGGTTCCCCACCGAGCAGAAAGCCTGATGTGGGGCTCGATCCCAGGACCCTGAGATCATGACCTGAGCCCAAGGCAGAGGCTCAACCCACTAAACCACCCAGGCGCCCCAAACTCAGCCTTTTCGATTAATCTCTCAAACTCCTCCAGCCACTGCTCATAATGATTCCAAAACCACTTTTTCGAATTTTTAGGGATTTGGTAAGCAGTTCTCCACTTCGAGGTACCAAAATAGACCTTAGTTCCCTATGGCTGTTGTAACAATTTATTATGGAATAAGAAGCTTAAAACAACTCAAATATATTCTCTACAAGTTTTGGAGGTCAGAAGCCTAATATCAAGATGTTGACACAGCTGCATCTTTCTAGAGGTTTTAAGGGAGAATTTGTTTCTTGGCCTTTCCCAGCTCATAGTCTGGCTGCATTCCCTAGCTAGTGACCACTTCCCAGACTCACTACTACTTCTTTCTCCTATAGTCACATCTCCTACTCCACATGGTCTCCCTTAAGGACCACTGTGACTATATTTAGGACCCATCCAGATAATCTAGAATAAACCAATCTTTGCACCTCAGGATCCTTAATCACATCTTTTGATCCAAAATCACACTTTTGCTAAGAAGGTAACTTATTCACAGGTTCTAGAGATTACAATATAAATATCCCGGAGGGGTGAGGGGCATTATTCAGCCTACCATAAATAGCCAATGAGGACTGCTAAGTGGTAAAATTATTAATGATTTATATTCATTCATTCATTCACTTCATTCATTTATCAATTATCCATTCATCATCATTAGTTCCTTCTACATGAAAAATATCATGATTGATGCTGGAGATAGGGAGAAAAACACAATTCCCATTCTAAGGAATTTAGTGTGTTGTATGGAAAAAGACAAAAAGATAAAAAATTGAAACTTAGTGGACTAATGAGAAAATTTTTAACTCAGACTGAAAGAAAAGGATAGGTCAAGGGAGGTTCAGGGATCAGGACTGACATGTGATGAAAAAGTTGAAATCAGCCAACCAAATGATGGGGCATAGGGCGAGTTCAGACAGAGGCAAGAGCATGAGAAGGAAATCCTTTTACTATTTTTTAGTTACATGTTTTAATATTTCAGAGAAAACCATAAATTAGAGTTGCGATAAATGTTAAACAGCCATTTCTTTTTTCTCTGTTGAGCTATACTTTTTAATCTTTTTTTTTAAGATTTTATTTATTTATTTGACAGAGAGAGAGATTACAAGTAGGCAGAGAGAAGAGGAAGCAGGCTCCCTGCTGAGCAGAGAGCCCAATTCGGGGCTCGATCCCAGGACCCTAAGATCATGACCTGAGTCGAAGGCAGAGGCTTTAACCCACTGAGCCACCCAGGCGCCCTATACTTTTCAATATTAAAAATATGTAATAGTTCCTATCACCACCCATTGCTGATCAGTCTGTGGTTGGACATGAGAATAAGCAATTCTTTTCTGGCTAATAATTACTCAGGTTTTCTCTCCCATATATTGAGACTGAGAGAAACACAGACTGAGGTTAGTTGTTGGTAGGCACTGGAGCTGAGATACTGTTACGTACTGTAGTGGTATATAAGAATCACCTATAGACCTGTTTAAAAATATAAATTTAGGGGCACCTGGGTGGCTCAGGTGGTTAAGCATCTGCCTTCAGCTCAGGTCATGACCCCAGCATCCTGGGGTCAAGCCCTGCATCAAGCTCCCTGCTCAGTGGGGAGTCTGCTTTCCCCTCCCCCTGATCTTAGGAGCTCTCTCTCTCTCTCCCTCTCAAATAAACAAATAAAATCTTCAAAAAATATGTAAATTCAGAATGCAGGCATTCTGTCTTGAATTCACACATAAAAATGGGCAAAGTAACTAGACAGCAAAATCATGATGACACGGGCTGAAGCAGTCTGTCCCCTACGAACTCTCAAACTGACCCACTAGAGCTCCTTTCTGGAATGGGAATCCATATTGAGGAGTAACAACTAACAGTGGGATCAAAATTGGTCTCAATAGAACAGAAGCAAAGGAAGAAAATAATCCAGTGGGGAAAGCCAACAGAGCCATAAAATCCTATAAAGGAAGCTACCATATATAATTTTTTTAAGCATCACACACATACACACAGACACAGGAGCACATACACTCATGAATGTAGAAGAAAACATTCTGTGAAGTTAGACAAGTTACTTAAAACAATACCCTTTCTGAAAGTACAGGAAAAATAACCTCACATAAAAAAATGAGCAAATATAAATATCAGACTTATATTCCATACAAATTTCTGCAGTTTACAAAAGAATTAAATGAGGAATTTGTTTAAAATAAGAATATCTGGCTCCAATTGGTCTTGGCTCTTAGTTACAGTAACAGCTGCTTCCCCCCAATATCCACATTATTCAATGTGTTATGCAAATATTTAAGTATCTCCATCTTACTATCAACAATAAACCTCTAAGTACACTCTTTTTGTCTGTATTTTACTAGTTTAATTCTCAGAAGATAACATTTCTTGTACTTTTTTTCCTAGAAGTTCATTGCTTCCTATTACATTTATGTGGACTATATTTATTCTCTTAAAAAATACTTATGTCGTGTGGGAGGGTAGGGGTAGGGTGGATGGGTTATGGGCATTGGGGAGGGTTTGTGCTATGGTGAGTGCTATGAAAGGTGTAAGCCTGATGATTCACAGACCTGTACCCCCGGGGCAAGAAACAAACAAACAAACAAAAAAAAAGGATTTGTGTCTCCAAATGTATCTTGGTCTATTTTAATGAGAAAACATGGAAAAAGAAAGGAACCAAGGTTAAATCTAGTATTGATTACATGCTGAATGAAATGTATTTTTAAACAAATTCAAAGGGGTTAATGGTGAACTTAATATATGTATGATGGAGGACACAGAGTAAAAAATATTCAAGTAACAGATATAAAAAAAACTGAATAATGGTATACTTTGACTATGAAAAACATAATAAAACATAAATAGAATAATTTCACTATGTGGGGTTTCAAAATGGCTATGAAAAATGGCCTCACAAGCTTAATTCCTAGGTGATGACTAAGAGCATATATATCATTACTTGAAAAACATTTTATTAAATTTTAGAGCTTATATTTTTGGCTTACAGTTCAGCATAGTTTAGGCATATTGTCACGAATTGTATATAAAATCACCAGTTTCAGTATATTAAAACAAAGCACCAAGGAAATGGGAGATTAATATGTGACCAAACAAAAAATTTCATCTGTGATAATGTCAAATACACTGGGGTATTATCAGGGAAATACTCAGGGTAGATGTTAAAACCAAATGATGATATGTAATGTTCCTTCCAAACTTTAAATTGTGCACTGAAGTTGATGAGACTGAGCAGGACAACCATTCAAAAAAGTATTCAAGAATTTGATGCATCAAATGCTTTTCTTGCTATTGTATTTTCTATAATATTGTATTCATTTTCATGAATATGCCTAGAATTTCTCCAATTGCTATAAATAAAGGAAAACACAGCTTTCAGAAGACTCTACTTTATCTCATGGTAAGTTTCTCTGTTATATTAAAAATAAATTTATAAAGTAAATATAATAATATGAAATATATGCAAATTTGTGAGTATAAATCTTATGCTGGCAATTTCCATTCATAGCAAGTATGAACATCATCAGTCTCCTCTGCAGACCTTATCTACTGTATTAATAAGTTTAAGGAGCATTATATCATAATCCATACCTTTGACCCATGTTATACATTTTGCCTATTGTGCCACTAAATCCTTTGATTTAAAACTCCAGTATGTAACCCGGAAATCTAAATAAGAATTAGTACCAACACTGTTCAATTTTATCTCATCTATACTTAAATAGTGGTGCAAAGGCAATGAGCCAGACCCTTTGATCAATATTTACAGGCAAACTTGTCCAGTTCGGCTGTTATCCTGAAACTAGATGTTGAAAATTTGTTTCTTTTCATTTTTATCCTTACTTTTCTATGATTTTTAAATGAAATGTTTAGTTTATTTCATCTGTTGTGACTTTCAATTTTATGAACTCCAAGTAGAAACCTGTGAGTTTAGTTTAATATTCCTTGAATATTAGAATTCCCTGAATTTAGAATGAACTACAACCAGATCCAAAAAGGTATTTGATTTTTCTCCAGTCTGAGCAACAATTGATTCAATCTCTAGGTTTGAAAAAAAAAATAGATTATAAGAACAAAATATAGATTCTCGGTACTTATTTTAACCTGTAGCCCATAAGGGTTCCCCCCCCCCACCTTGGATTTAAAATAAATCTACATTCATCAAGATTCTCAATTGGGCACCTGGGTGGCTGAGTTCCTTAAGCATCTGACTCTTGATTTCAGCTCAGGTCAGTATCTCAGGGTCCTGAGATGGAGCCCTGCGTTGTGCTCTGCACTCAGTGGGGGGATTTATTTGAGATTCTCTCTCTCCCTCCCATGCTCACCACATGCCCCCCCCCTCTAAAATAATAAATAAATACATCTTTAAAAAATTTCTAAACATTTTATTAAGTATCTTTCCTCCACAAATCAAATTGACACTAGGATTTGTCAGGTGGTCTAAATGAATTATATCCCTCACGTATAATGAACTAAATCCATTGTCTGGAATCTGTCCATCATAAAGTTTGGATCTGGAACCTAATGCCTTTCTGTTATCCACCGCTGTATGTCCTTCCTTTAGAACTTCAGAACAGAGACCATAAATGTGGCTAGTGCAAGACAGAAGTCAGTGTAATCCTCCAAAATAAAATTTATTTATTTATTTTATGACGTACTTACTTGCATGATTACTTATTGACAGTTAGCATTTGTATATTTTTTAAAGGCAGCCATTTTAAGTGCCAATACATATTAGGCTAATAGAAAGAAGTTAAAACAAAGCCCTCTCTTTCAAACTCTCCAGGTCACATCTGATAAGGCAAGAGAAGGCAAATCTGATTTGTTCCTATCAGGTTTCTTATCAAAAATTTTTTTCTGGCAAAGATGAACTTCGTTCATCAGAGAAAGAAGATTCTCTGGAGGCTGCTGCTAAACTCACTTTCTTTTGAAAAACATAAATTCAAGACATGATAGTGCAAAGGGTAAGTTTTTAATTAATAGACTAATTATAGAACATTCATAGACTACTTGTGCTTAGTACTTAATTTCTAATTTATTTCAAAGAACAGGTCATTACATTCATAAATTTTACTTCACCTAAATATACCAGTATATCTATGAATAGCACCAAAATTAGGAAAATTTGATATTCTTTTTTTAAAAATTAATTTATTTTTATTTATTTTTTGAGGAGAGACAGAGGGAAAGGGAGACAAGCAGACTCCCTGCTGAGTGGGAAGCTGAAGGCAGGGCTCTATCCCAGGACCATGACCTGAGCTGCAATCAAGAGTCGGATGCCCAACCAACTGAGCCACCCAGGAGCCCTGACAATTTGATATCCTTAATGATTCTCTAATTGAAACCTGCACACTGTGTCAAAAGGTGAGACCCACATATTCTAGGTCCCTATAAGTTCTGTGCATAGGGATTCTCCTCTTTGGAGTCCAGGGATCTGAGTAAGGAGCCTCCCCACCAGATTAAATCCTCAAAAATTTTTCTCAACAAGTAATCAAGAAAACAGTGCTAAATGGAGAGTTTCTTTTCTTATAGTTAAATATAGGGGGTCTGGGTGTTCCTGGAGCCCCGTTGGGGATGTGTCATGGACTGGCAATCCCTCAAATCTGAGTATTCCCTGTTAAAGAGTCTATGGGGGTCAATCCAATTTTCATAATCACTGTTATCTGATGTCTCAACTCATCTCCAGCTCCTCTTGGGGAAGGAAGAAGGTCTTCTTTACTTCCAGGATACTTCAGTCTGGCCTTGGTGGAAGCAGAGTTTGAAGAGCCCATGATTTGAGGTCTAGGCATAAGGATACAACTTTCTATGTGAGAATTGCTCAAAGTACTTTCTTAATTGTATGAGTGCAATACAAAAAAAAAAAAAAAGAGGGAGAGAGAGGAGGATCAGAGGCATCTGTATCTCCCAGTGTGCTTCTACCTTCAGTTACACACCTAATTATGACTTGTGAGGACCAAACACTGGGTCTAAATTTTCAGATGACATCTGTCTGCTTAGCGTCATCACCTGCTACAATCTTTTGTTCTATACGTTTTCCCTCTGAGTGATTTGTCTTCTTAACATATTCACTTCTTCCTGACAAGATTGGGCAATGAGCTCAGTCTTCCACATCTGCACACACTGCTTGTGTGAAGTGTGTTATAAACCTGTAAATCAGAGGTGTGGCTCAGTCATTAAGCATCTGCCTTGGGCTCAGGTCATGATCCCAGGGTTCTGGGATTGAGCCCTTCATCTGGCTCCTTGCTCTGCAGGAAGCCTGCCTGCTTCACCCTCTCCCACTCCCCTTGCTTATGTTTCCTCTCTTGCTGTCTCTGTCCAATAAATAAATAAATACTCTTTAAAAAAATAAATAAATAAACCTGTAAATCACTCTGATGTCTTTCATCATTCCAACCTTGTCAAAAACTCAGTATTGTGTTCTTTAATAACTTTGGCATAACTCTGGAAAGTATGACTGAAGGCACTTTGCACTCACCCTGGCTAGTATTGCCTAGGTTGGGAAGAACAAAGAATTTCCTTTTAGTTCTTCCAATTTGGTCTAAAGAAAATGCACTTATTCTAGAGCATGTGTAGGAGTGTTGGTGACAGAGATGAAGCTAAAGAGAAAGAAGACAAGATCCTGCTGCACACAGGGGATGCAGGGGAGCTGCTCATGGGTAACGTGCTCTCTGCATGTTTCTAGTGTATGTGTCTCTGCAGTCTGTACCACCAATAATTCTGTTTCGCCAGTCTGTAAGGATCCCATCCAAACTCTGTTCATTAATGTTGTGCTGCTCCTTTGAGTCACCGGGGCTAAAGGTTTCATGTTGCCTTACCTCCTCCAGCAAAAGTCCTTCCTTGAATGACCCCTTACAAATAGCAGTCCCCAAATATAGTCGTGCTTTGGCTGGTACCTCCATAGAAAGGGTCAATCTGGTCCTGGCAAAAAGGGCAGAGCGAGGCAGATGAGGCTCTGGTTGACCCATGCCTGTGTTTGGGTCTCCTGACTCTAGATGAAGGTGGATCCAGGTCCACACTGACTCACGTACTACAGCGTCAGGCCCACAGCCATCCCCATAGGTATCCTATATAGATTTCTTTAAAAGTGTATTGACATATATCATATATTTATCAATTCAATTTAAGTTTCTTCCTCTCTTTTTTTTTAAGATTTCATTTATTTATTTGACAGACAGAGACAGCAATGGAAGGAGCACAAGCAGGGGGAATGAGAGAGGGAGAAGCAGGCTCCCCACTGAGCAGGGAGCCCAATGTGGGACTTGATCCCAGAACCCTGGGATCATGACCTGAGCCAAAGGCAGACGCTTGACGACTGAGCTACCCAGGAGCCCCTAAGTTTCTTCCTCTTTTAACAGAGGTTTTAAAACACTTAAACCTAGTCTTCTAATTACTATTTAGATGTCATCTTCTGTAACTATATTTTATGTTCTCATTTTACTATTTCTTAATAACATAATTAATCATTTTATAATGTATCACAAGTTTTGAAATATAAGAATAGTCTTCTTTGATACATATCTTTGAAAAAAGAAAATTTGACCACTTTCAGAACTTCTCTTACCTTCTGACACTTATGTATATACCTTTATTGTGAAGGTAGATTCCATTAATTTTCACTTTTTTTTCCCTTTGTGTGTCGTATTTTGTTCAAGTAGTTATACCAGTTAAGACTTTTTAGTCCTAGCTCTCCTTTTGGTGTTCTGTATTCTAATTAATTTTTATTAGTCTTTTTGCTATCTTTATGATGTTATTTAATTAAATCCAAATTATTTCTTCTCAAAAACAACAATCATATTTAGTGCATAGTCCATTATTGGTACAGAATTGTACCTATGCTTTGAGATTACTTAACCCCAGAATATTCATCATTGATCCCTGAGTCTTTTTGAGATGTCTTGGGACATATTGAGATATAAAATGTACAATATGTATTTATAAGACTAAAGAAAGATCAATTTGAATTAAATAGGAACACGTACTGAGTGAACCAGGTGCTAGGAAAATTCAATGAGACAAATGACACTGTTGCTGAGTTCAAAGGGTGGAGTTCCACATCTGAAGATGTTGGATCACACCTGCCAGTGCTCTATTCAGGAAAAGCTATTTGGAAAAGTTATTTAATCAGTATTTGTTTGATTGATAGGTTGTTTTACTGTATAATGATATTGAAAATTAAAGTTAAAAATTGTTAATGTCTTTTCATAGTAGTTTACATTTATACATTTTACTTGGAACATAATAGTCCTTTTTGATTTCTCTCAAGTCCCAATATTGGGAGTTTATTTACTTTAGTTCTAGAATGTTTTTCTTTTATTACTATTTATTTTTATTATTATTCTTGCTTATGTATTCATCTCTCTTTATTCTGTGTTCCTCTCTGTTGACTCCTATTACTCACATAGTATATTCTCTTTATCTTCTCTTGAGATTATTTAAGATTATTCCAGTTTGCCTTCTATTGCATTATTTGATCTTCTTCTGAGACAGTTCCACCATTCTATATTAAATGTTTCCAATGCTGATTTCATGTTTTATATCTTAGAAATCACTTTAGTCTTTTCTGAATTCATTAATAAGATATAGTTTCAGTTTTCTAAGTGTTGGTATGAGTTATTATTATAAAAGTTTCTAGGAATTCATGTGAAAGTTTCTCTTTAGGAGTTCATATTACCTTTTTTGTATTTTCTCCTTTTTCTTTGATGCTTCAGAATATTTGTTTCTTTGTTTTAAATTGAGAACAGGTTTTCTTGAAACCAATACGTGCTACTAATTAGCCTTCTTACTTCTGGGACTTAAAAGCCCCAAAATTTGGAATGAGGAAGTAGACCAACTTAAGAAGTTTCCTTTACTTGCTTTCAAAACTCAAACGTTTGCACAACGCATTCCTATATTTCTTTAAAAATTAAAATGCAATTCTTGATTTCATGTTGGAAATTCTATATCCCAAGAAAAGGATTAACAAAGGAATAGAAATGTACATATATGTGTTCTTACTGGAAGGTATATGTTAAAATGTACATAGGAGCACACTCATAGCTCCAGGCTATTAAGCAAAACAAGCAAACAAAAACAAATTTTCAGCAATAGTAGAATGGATAAATTAATTGTAGTTCGTCCATAAAATTGGCTGTTAAATAACAGTGCTACAAAACGTACCACTAATAATTCACGTTCTCACTTACATAATATTGAGCCAAAAAATCCAAATACACAAAGCTAAAACTCCTCTATGGTGATGAGAGGTGGGGTTGTGTCACCTTTGGGAGAAAAGCTGTGACTGGGAGGGAACACAAAGGCCACCATTTGGGAACTGGTGACATCCTACTTACAGCTCCCGAAAAGGGTTATATGAATATGTTCCCTTTGTGAAAAGTTATTGAGACATATATTGTGATTTGTGCACTTCTTTGTATGCATGTTATATTCAATAGTTTATTTTAAAAATGAGTGGGATACCACTTATTATCTGTATCTGCCACTAATTATAAGTAACTAATTATCTGCATCATCTATAATGAATACGTTATCTAATGATAACATATATCACATGCCCTAAAACAAGAATAAGTGTTGTGCTTTAAAGACAGGTTGATATAATTCTGAGGAGGAATCGGAAATGGCTTCATAAAGAAATGGATGGTGTAGAGGATTGATGGGTGCACAGAGAGGCAAAGCGCAGGGAGATTAGTTAAGATGCTATTGCAATACTTTAATATCACATCTTAGTATTAAAGGGGTGAGCACTGTGCCATGGGCAGTTAGGTGACTCATAAATGTCTGCAAAATGTGAACAATATGGGCTGAATTTTACCTTTGACAATAAATTGAGTTACCACATGGGAAAAGGAAAGTACAAGCTTTTCTTATCAATTATACTAATTATCTTTGGGGAAATTCTGGACATAGACCTAGTTTTGGGGGATTTAGATTCTTATTAAGTAAAAATACATGGGGCTAAATGTTGTTTATGTAGTCATGAGCATGTTGGAAATATGGAAAATGACAAGCATCACAAAAGTGACAAAATACTTGCAAATTGCATGTTGTGAAGATTTCCAGTTCAATGAACTACTAATTGATTTATCTTTGCATTTATGTTTTTGATAAAAAAAGATACAGTGCCATTTTAGAAATGCAGGTATAAGAAAATATGAGAAGAAAAATTCTATGTACCAATGTCTAAGGTGACTTCCCTACCATGGTCTAAATCTATCCACTCATCCCCTGAAATAGCACCTGCTACAGAAGGTCTAATTTCACTTTCAGCAGCATTACTCAACGAACAAACAGAAAAACCTAGCAAGTCCACTAAATGTGGACTTCATCAATCAGCTAGCAAACACAACCATGTCTAAAACGAGTCATTGACGATTTCTATCGGGTCGGAAAGCAGAAAATCAAATATAAAGCAGCTCTTGGATTTCAAGAGGAGCAAGTTATCTGAGGCCAACTTTCTACAAGTATTCTTTCTCCCTGCAACAGATATTATCAGTTACCGCAGGGTAGACAACGCTGTCCTCTTCAAAGGAATTTGGAAAATGATGTCACTTACAACAGATAAACTGTGAAATGCAAATGAGGGAGGGAGCAGATGTAGTAGCAAAAAAAGAAAAGTATCATTAAAAAAAGAACTTCAAAATTAATTCTTACCTCATGTAGCTGTGACAAATGAGAAGCCGTGGAGGGGAGATAAAGAAGGAGACCAGTGGGCCGAGACTGGATATGGGGAGACAGTCCCATCAGCAGAAAGTTGTGCCCCCTGTGCCATTCTCACTGCTTCTTCATATTTTCCAGCTTTGGCACCCTATGCAAATATGCACGTGCCTCGCCCATTTCCATAGATTTCCTCCACTTTCCAGAGAGGCTTGGAGAACTCCTTGAAAAGAAATGGCGGTGCTGGCGACGAGTGTGAGGGGGTCCTCTGTTCACTTGCTCACAGTGGGCAACCTCGTTAAACAAACTTGTTTTATTGCAACCCTCAGTTGTAAGTCAACAAAACAATAAGGTGGATATGAAAAAATCCACCTGATATGGGAAAGAAAGGTCACTACATGCCTATTTAGTGAAAAATGTCTAGTCTTACTATATTTGCATACCACTGCAAAATTAATTTCTGGATTTTCAAGTCAAAAACCATACCGAATCACTAGCATTCTATAAACCGGAACATATTTCTTTGGTGGCTTTGGTCACCCAGGTAGGTCATTCAGATCAGCCTGAAGGCCATGGGGCTTCACTTTGTAGCACACACTGCAATTCTTACCTATACAAAGCAGAGACTTTTAGGGCAGAAACCCTCCCTGGAAGGAAGTACAGTAACATGTTTTTGTTTTGTTTTGTTTTGTTGGAGTGGTTCATTCCCAGGCTCCTGTTCATTCCCAGGCTCCTGTACTCAGCTCGACTTAAAAAACAAAAACAAAAAGATACCACAAGACTAGAGACTAAGGCAGTAAGAAAGAGAAATGCTCACATTGTTTTTTGTTTTGGGTGGGGTGAATCTATCTTCTATCTATCCCCAGGACCTAAAGCAGACAAAGGGAGCTCACTATACACAGTCTATGAAGCAACGCACCTTGCCTTGTTCCATATGCACTTGCTGTGTGACCTTAGGCAAGTCATTTCCCCCTCTCAACTTTAGTGTACCCTTTGTAAAGTGCGGTTGGTAATAATACCCCTTCCTGGGATTGTTTCAAGAATGTAATTAGATAATGGCTATGAAAGCACTTTGTGAACTCTAAAGTGCTCTGCAAGTATGAGGGATAAAAGATTGGAAAGTTGCCTCTGGGTGGCTCCTTCTCAAGCATTCCCAGATATTAACATTTTAGTGGTGAAAAAGGAGTGCTAATATTTCTCATTGGTACTTTTCTACTGTAGAAGGAAGTAATCTAAGTAGAAGGAATATATTTTTCCTTGAGACTCAATAAAGCTATTTTCATTTTAATTGGAAAATTGTGGCACATAAACATTTTTATTTTCCCTGAATTGACCCTTTTGGGAAAAAAAAATTAAAAATTGCTCACAGCTTGTCTAATCGAAAAGTCTGAAAGACTGTCCCGGTCTTGCCATAACCTCTGCTGTGTGACCTTGCACAAGTTACTGCTCTTCCCATCAATCAGTTCTGTACAGCAAATATTTATACAGTCCCGAATATATGCCAAGTTCAGTGCAAAGCTCAGTCTGAGGAACAAAGAAAAGAGCAAAAGACATAGTCCTTCACACCTAAGAAGTTTACAATTTGACAATTTGTTTTATCTCCCAAACGGAAGTGGTAATCACATGTTACCCACCTGTCAGCTTGTTATGAGGATGAAAAGCTAGTACAGAACAGGGCTTGGCAAAACTGAAAAGTGGTGCATAAATGAAAAGTGGTTTTATTGCTAGATATAAAACCATCAGCAGCATATAGATGGTTAAAGAATACTTAGCAGGAAAGGTGGAAAAGGGATTAATATTTATAGAGCTTCTGCCCCATATATACACAGAGATCTATTTCATCCATACAACAGACTAGTTATGTGGATAGTAACTGCCGCTTTTGACCAATGGGGAAATTGAGACTTCTATTTGTTCAAAGGACACAGCTAACAAATCAGAGTCACTGCAAAGACTCTACAGAAACTGTTGGTGTAAACTGCATAGCTTCAGAAATCCACGCAGATTTTCACCAGGAAAAGGAGTTGTTAAAACTTCACAAGCAGCATAATCAGCTATAGAAATGACTAAAAACAGTTTTTCAACTTATTTTTTTAAAAAAAGGGGGCATTTGAAGGAAAGGAACAAAATGCACTAACTTAATATGGCAACATAAAGGAATCAAAAAACATATCATTATCCTTTCTTAACCTCCTAAACATAACTCAGGTCTAGAATAATTTTTATTTAAAAGCAAAATGAATACTGTTTCCTGAGTCCTCGAGTACTTGGAATGAATTACAAAACTGCACATTTCAGTACTCACATGGTTAAAAGAATCATTTAGAGAGGGCTTCATAAAATCAAAATTTCTGTAGTGCTTTCTATATGGATTAGCATACCAAGCAAAATACAAAAGGTAGCTTAATGCCCAGATATATTAAAATCAAGAGCTTAACTTCTAATATCCTCTCTCCAATCAGGTATGGATTTACAAAACATTTTACTATGGTTGTTATTTTCCTTAGCTAAGACTCACAACTAAATCCACCAGCCTGAAAGATTGTTGAGTTATATTGGTATGATTTTCAAAATTTATTTCCAACCTATATAGCAGAATGAGATAAACTCTAGAGGTATGCAAAAGCTGGAAACTGCTTAGAAGCAGCTAACAGGAACACATATAAATCAAGCAGCCTGGAATTATAAATATGTAATGACTATTTGGAAAAAAAAGTTAAATAATTGGATCTCTTGCTGACCTAAATGGCTATGAATTAACACTTCTCCCTCACAGCAGGAAGAGAACTACTAATATTTATCTAGCATCTACTAAATGCTGGACCCTGTGGAACAGGCTTTTTACACGTCTGTCATTTCCCTCCCACAAAAACCTTATGAAGCGAGTAATGTTGTCTTCATGTTTTAGCCCGATGATTGAAATTCCAGATGATAGAATTGAGATTTAGAATTCAAATAATGGTCCAAAAGCACACAACTAATGAATAGAGCCAAGATTCATTTCCAAGTCTATCTCTTCACACTTCGATGTCCTAAGTCCCTCTTGCATGTTAAGTCCCTAAAAAGCTCTCATCTCTTCTCTGCATGCCATTCGCAAACATAAAAGGGTCAAAAGCCCAGTACAGGTTCCTTCCTTCATTTAACAAATAATTATGAATCACCTGCCCTCTGCCAAGCCCGGTGGTGAGCAACACGGTGGTGAAGGAAACCTACATGGGCTTTGTTCTCATGGCGTTGATTTTAGTCTGAATAATTCTTCATTTTGAACTAGAGGCATCTCAAAAATAACCCAGAATTGAAAAGAAACTAGACTCTCCATAGTGAACCAGATATATACAGTCTGTCACCGTCTGGTGACTCAGGCTAAACAGGGAGCACATGGAGCCCGGTTGTGTCATCTATGAAACACAGATAATAAAAATTGTACTATTTATTCCAAGGTGGTATTATGGGGACTAAACCATATAATGCATACGAAATTACCATGAACAGTTATACAGACACACATATATATGTACGTATGTATAAGGATTAGCATTCTGCTTACTCAGGAAAAGTAAGACAGCTTTAGCATACAAGAAAGCAATGATGTGACATAATGGCAAGTTTTTATCAGATTGCAAGGACTTGAGGCTCCTGCTCATGTAGACACCCAGAGGATTAAAGCAGGGGTAATTTGGGTGCCTGGGTGGCTCAGTGGGTTAAGGCCTCTGCCTTCAGCTCAGGTCATGATCTCAGGGTCCTGGGATCGAGGCCCGCATCGGGCTCCCTGCTCGGCAGGGAGTCTGCTTCCTCCTCTCTCTCTGCCTGCCTCTCTGCCTGCTTGTGATCTGATCTCTCTCTCTCTCTCTCTGTGTCAAATAAATAAATAAAATCTTTAAAAAAAAATAAAAAAATAAAGCAGGGGTAATTTGCAGCAAAATACAGGGCTGGAGAAATGAACAAGGGAGAGAGGCAGCAAACATAAATACTTTTGAAGATGTATTAAGGAATGTGGAATTTTTCCTTGTGGTAAAACAACTGATACTGAGAGGCTCTGATTTTGAGCTTAATTTTGGCTTTGGGGCAGACAAGGAGGATCACAATTAGATCTGCCTTTAAGAGACACCCCACTCATTTCTGGGTGGGCAGGGGGCTGGCAAAGTTAAACCAGAACGCTCATTAGGAGGATGTTGAAACCTCTAACAAAGAGCTCTTGCCGAGTTACCATGACCCATGACTGAAAATAAATGAGCGCCATAAATACAAACTGTAAGCTGAGTAAATAGCTTGCCAAAGAAATGCTAGACCCTAATTGAAAAGCCAGACAAATACTGAGCTAAGTGAGGAGGGGCCCAGAGATCATTAAGGTTGTATCCTCTGGGGTACCTGGGTGGCTCCGTCAGCTGGGCATCTGCCTTGGGCTTGGGTCATGATCCCGGGGGTCCTTGGATCAAGTCCTTTGTCAGGCTTCCTGCCCGGCAGGGAGTCTGCTGCTCCCTCTACCCTTCCCTCCTGCTCATGATCTCTCTCTCTCTCTCTCCTCTTTCTCTCAAATAAATAAAATCTTACAAAGAAAAGAGTTGTGTCCTCTGGCCTAGGTTTATAGGACTTCCAGATTTGACTGGAATAATCTTCCCCTGCCTATGCCCCCAAGGCCTCCCAATTATCCTTTCTGTTCAGCCTGGGGGAAAAGCATGACGGCTGCCCTTTGGGTGAGTGAAACACAACCATCATCTGTGGGATGGTCAAGGCCAACAGGGTTCAGCATTTACTTAGTGGGGAGAGGGGTTTTACCAGCCTGAGAATCCATTAGTGACTTCCAGCCCTGTCTCTGTCATCACACCCACAATCGTCAGAGCACCTCTCTGCACGCAGTGCAGCTGTAGCCCGAGGCACTTCTGTCTCCTCCAGGAAAATAGATGTATTCCTTTTTGTGGTATCATAATACTAAACAGCTGGTCATTCTAACCGCCTCACTTCTTACACACTTCTGCTTTATCAGTCATAAATCTCATGGCTAAACACTGTGAAAACCAGAGGAAACAGTATAAAAGCAACTGCACTGATGAACAAAACACATAAAGCCTCTCGATAGAAGTGAAAAATCCAACAATTCACTTTTCTGCCCCTTTCCAAAATAAATTCTAAAAAAAAAAAGTTCTGATGATATAAAGCCTCATATTTGAATGATCTCATAACTTCATAGTTACGATGACCATCAATCTGATTTAATTCATAACTTTAAGAGGTGTCCATATTACTAGGGAGATCAGTTATGCAACTGGAATATAGGAATTAAATAACTACTTCAAAATTCACAGATTGGTTTAAAAACTGTTGGTACTTAAAGGCAAGTCACCTGACTTGGGATATATTGCCAACTCCTAGACTAGATTAGCTGAATTGGACCCTTGATCAAACCATACAGTAGGCTCAAAGGCAATCTTTGTTCAAAGTCAAATTCCCATATGTAAGTCTTCACACTATTGCTTTTATATCACTTGTGTACTTTTTATTGATATTGGGTTGATAATAATTATATAGTCATAACAAAAACAATGATAGTTGAGCAGCTGTGGCATAATGGTTAATAGTAAATGGCAACAACAATAATAGAACAGCTATAGCAAATGATGAAACACTCAGGCTCTGGATGATTCTGTCTGGTTCAGTGCATTGGCTCCAACATTCTTTGACTATATGTATGAGCTTAGGCAAGTTAGCCTCTCTGTTCCTCTCCTTTTTTTTTCTTTTTTACATAACTCTATCCTTCAGGTGTATGAAAAAAAAATAAGCATGGGGGATCATAACAATACCATCTAACAGAAATTTATTATAAACATTAAAAGAAGTAATACATATTAAGGATCTGACACATGGTAAACATTCAATAAGTGTTACCTATAGTCATTATTTTATTTTATTTTATTATTTTTTTTTTAAAGATTTTATTTATTTATTTGACAGAGAGAGATTACAAGTAGGCAGAGAGGCAGGCAGAGAGACAGGGAGAGGAGGAAGCAGGCTCCCCGCTGAGCAGAGAGCCCGATGCGGGCCTCGATCCCAGGACGCTGAGATCATGACCTGAGCCGAAAGCAGAGGCTTCAACCCACTGAGCCACCCAGGCGCCCACCCATAGTCATTATTTTAGAAGCATATGTATGTATCTATACTATTATATTGTTAACATGTTCTTTGTATTATTATTGTCATTATTGCTATTACTATCATTATTATAACTTTCTGATTCTCAACAGCCCCATGAGATAAGTAGTGAATAAGCTCTATAATTATTCAGCTATTAGGGGCTGGAGTCAGAATTTGAAACAGAAATGCCCAATACCAAAGTCCATAAAGCCTCATTTATTGGTTTCCTATTACTCCTATAACAAATTACCATAAACTTAGCAGCTTAAACAACACAAATTTATTATTATACATGATATACTGTAGGCCAGAAATCTAGCATGATGTCACTGGGCTAAAGTCAAAGTTTAGCAAGGCCGTGTCACATGTCTTTCTGTCTGTGGGGGAGAATCCATTTCTTTGCTCATTCAGGTTCTTAGCAGAATTCAGTTCCTTGTGGTTGTCAGACTGAGGTCTCATTTCCTTGCTGGCTGTCAGCTGAGGACGGTTTCCAACTTTTAAAATCCAATCATTCTTTGTCTCAAGGTTCCTTTCTTGCATTGGCAATTTGAGCAACAGAGGGTCAACTCTCTCTCATGTCTCAAATGTCTCCTGTCTGTTCTAACATTACATTTCTCTAATTCTCCTGCCTTCCTCTTTCATTTTAAGACCCGTGTGTTTATGTTGGGTCCATGCAGATAATCCAAGGTAGTCTCCCTATCTAAGGTCCATGACCTTAATTCCTTCTTCCAAGTTATTTTTGCCATGTTGTATATAACATATACACATGTTCCAGAGCCGAGGGCATGGGCAACCTTTATGGGCCATCATTCTGCCCTATCATCACACGGTACCTTGAGGCACCTAGGTGGTTCAGTTGGTTAAGCATTTGCCTTCTGCTCAGGTCATGATCCCAGGGTCCTGGAATGGAGGCCTGCATTGGGCTCCCTGCTCAGCGGGGAGCCCGCTTCTCCCTTTCCCCCTGGTTGTACTTTCTCTCTCTTGAATAAATAAATAAAATTTAAAAAAATAATGTGGCACCTCTGATTTGTGCTGGAGACCAGTTGGAGTCAGATGAATAAAGCTGTTAATGACAGAGGAGGAAAATGAACTTTATAAGCGAGAGTGTAAAATTAATCAAACTTTCTAAAAGGCAGCTCCAATTGCAAACTAAACCTGCGACCAATGGTAAAAGCAAGAGTGTGGGTTCCATAGGTCAGTTTTATGAGAAACAGAGCAAATTACAAATTTATTAAAGTGGTAAATAGGGGAAAGTAAAAAAAGCTAAAAGAAATGGTGGCAAATATTAATTTGACGGTACTAAATAAGTTCTTAGTTTAAAAGAAAAGGAAGGAATTATTTTAAAAAGGGGATTAATAGAGTTGAGCAAATAAAATGTGTATTCGAGAATATGTGACAAGGGATTAAGCCCACAAATTTATTAATATGTCTTACAAATTAATAAGAAGATGAAAAGTCCAAGACATAAGGACAAAGGAAAGTAGTAAACGGGCAATTCATAACTGAAGAAATATCAGTGTTCAGTGATATATGCAAGCACTTAATTTCATACATATACAAATAATTAAAATACCAAATTTAAACAAAGATTAAAATCTACCTAAAAAGAACATTTTCCCGGAGATACAACTTCTAAGCAATTATCTCAAGAAAACAAGCAGAAATATGTTCAAAAACTATGTATAAGAATATTCATTATTTACATATAATAGGAAAAAAATGAAGAAAAAGGTATATGTAACTAAAACTATTCTCTGCATTTTCAAAGAATGCCTTATATATTTGTTGATTAATGTTTTTAGCCAAACATGTGAACAGGTTTTGGTATTGGAAATAAATGAAAAATCTATTCAAAATATTTTGAGGAAAAAAAACAAAACACCAAACCCAAAACTCAATTATTGAGATTTTCCTAAGAACAGAGATTTGAAAAGTAATTTGAGAAGGACATCCAAGTGATAGTGAACCCAGCAGAAAGCTACTTTAAAACCTTTTGGAAGAATTCAAGGTACAAATATAGAACAATTTGGGAAAGAATAAACTAGGATAAAAGCTAAAACGCAAATGTGAAGCAAGCATATAAATGCATCCAGTTTCATGGAGATTAGGGCAAACATGAAATTGAGAAAGATACTATCATGAATTGAGTTAGATTTAGTCATTAGTTTTCATTTAATGATTCAGAATTAACCATGATTTTTCATTTAATGGATAAGATTTATGGTACTATACAAGATTGAAAATATTAGTAATTAATAGAAAAGGTTTGGTAAAGACATTTGATCACTCACTCAAAGACAATTCAATATTGGAAATGAGGTGTGATTACTTTACATCCGGCAGAAATTTATAACACTAAATTGATAGTAACATTTAACTATAGGAAGAGAATGTAAATTTCACTCAGAGTTCCCACTATGAGTAATGAATAATCAACTGAGGAATAATTGCAGTCATAAAACATCATTTTTCATACACTTTACTTCTCAGGGCATCTTTGGACAATACTGAATATGGAGAGACTTGAACAGAAATGGAGAAATGGTCACTTCCCACTGCCATCCAAAAGGAGGTAACAGTCAACACCGGAAAGACACAAGATCACAAATACTCAGTTAACAAAAATGCAGGAGATATAAGGTACACAAATTAATAAGCGTATGTTTCCCTAATTTCAGGATATTGACCTTGAAAGAATGGGGCTACAGTTTTTAGAGAGATTAAACATGAAGGCATTTTCCATGTGTAGAAACACAGGCATTTTGATCTTTCTCCAAAGAATGATTTATTTTTTCCATTATGCCTTTTCTAAAAATCTACTCTACACCAAAACCTTTCAATTCTGTGTAAAACATTATTTCCAGTAATCTATTCTTTCAATATTGCTCCCATGCTACAACATTATATGCTATGTGTGAATCCCCTATCCCATGCCAAATTTTATGTTTTGCAAGTCATGAAGCAAGAGTTCTACTCTCCTATGGAAATAATTCACTACTGAGAAGAAGAATTTGATTAGAAAATCTTTGACATGTATTAATTAGTGTTACCTTTCTCCTTGAAGTAGTGTTCAAGGGATATTAAGATGGCTACCTGTATCTGCCCTCAGTCAGGGGCTGTGTGATGATGCTTAGGGAAGTCCAATGAAAGGAAAAGACAGGTGATCCCCCAAGTCCAGGAATATGACCATTTAATTACTTGGGATTTTCCTAAGAGATATAATAAGATTGTTTCTTAATCAATATTTAATTATAAGCTAGAAAGTTCATGTGGGTCACCTAAGAGGAAAAGCTTTGTTAGGAGGCTCAAGTTCTCCAGTTAAAGTCCTACAGTAAAACTGAGGTTTGGTCTAGCATCATCATAAAATATGTATACCAGTAGAGAAGTGACAATCACATACATATGAAAATACATCTTTTTAGACTACATTTAAGCCACAGAGATGAGAAGAAGGAAGAGACGACTGTTTAAATGACTAAGAATGTTAATAGATTCCTATTCACTCTTTAGCTTCACCAGTTAAAACACTAGCACTCTTCCCTGTCGGTTTGCTGTAGTGGGGCCATTCATACTCAGCCTGCAAAGACTTCAGGGCTGGGAGATTTGTCATGTTTTCTGCATATTCCAAAGGGTTATGTACTGCTAGGAGACAGCACTAATAATAAAGCATGGTCTCATGAATTCCCTCTAATAACTAGAAAACCGATACAAACTGCAGAATTGGAGAGATTAACGAGAACGCAGAGACATACAGTAAGCAAATCAGCCCTACTTCATCAAGCAAATGTTCTTTGCTGTACAATAACAAAGATAATTGAAGACCGTACTGGAAGGGAGCCTAACCATCTAATAAGTATTTGGCTGTAATTCACTTGCCAATCAGAAACTGAGACATGACAAGTTCTGAAGCAAATAATGCCTGATTTGAGCAGTGGCCTTATCGTTTATTGATTTCAAATTTGGCTTAGAGGGTTATGTTAGAGTTAAAAAAAAAAAAAAGATTCTGAGGGAGGGACCAATTAATCACAGTGAGTTTAACTTAAAGTCCTATCATGTTCTAGCTTAAAGTTCTATCAAAATAAAATTCATTTTGCTGGTTTCTCTATAATCAAGACATTACTTTTTTTATGTAACAAAAAGGGAATGCAAATTAAAGCAATCAAACTGCTGCAGTTTCCCACTCATGGAATAGGCTGCCAACATTTTCTAATAATGGAATCTTACTAGTCGTGTACCCTTAAGCTAGTTTCTCTAAACTTAAGTACACTTTGCTGTAAAACATGCATAGCAGTGCCCACCTTGTAGGGCTGCTGTGAGGATTAATTGAGATGCATTGTGAATTTATTCAGTACCAAATGAAGACCGGACACCCAGGATCAGTGATACCTCCCAGCATTGTTTTGCATGAGTCTACATGAATGAAAAATTTTATTTTTGGTTCCAAGAGGAAGGAAAGAATGGTGCATGGTGACCAGAGGCAGAAGATACTCAAATTGAAGAAATAGAAGATGAAGTCTATTGTTCAGCCCCCTCAAGATCTAAAAAAGAAGTGCAAGACAAAAGATGAAGGGTTGCTCTGACAAAAGATAGAGACTCTGTATGCAGTCAGCCATACTTCAGGATGCGGGGAACAGAGTCAGGAAGACCAAAGTTCTTCCCATCTTTCCATCTCTGAAAATGGCAGCATTAAGCCAGCTTGCAGAGCAGATGAGAAGCATCAGCAGTGCCAGCTATGCCTGGCAGGGAGCAAAACTTTCAGGACCACTGACAACAATGACCATGGTGAAATACCTCTCTCAAAACACGTTTAAGCAATACATGTCCAAGAGAGTGCAAGCACAAAAGGATACAAGTAGACTTTTCTTGAGCACATGAGAAACACCTCTTAGAAATTCCACAGAGAAATGGAAGGGTTTAGCAGGAAAGTGGAGAGGGCTGCTGGAAGGAGCTCAGGACACATTGAAATCTGGAGTTTAATGTATTTTGTACCTGCAGCTGATAGCACCTGAGTTACTTCAGTCACATGGTTTACATATTTTTGTTTTTGCTTTTTTGCCCCAACTAAAAACAAACTCCTGGAGGACAGAGGCATAACCTCAAATGTTTTGTATTCCCCATGTTACCCAGCACTATGCTGAGCACCGGTTAGCTGTTTAATACATTCTTAGTGACTTTCATAGTGCATAGGCCAGAGAAATTGATCAATAAATAAGGAGAGGATACTTTAGAAAAAATTTGACAAACAAAACATAAATAAATCACCAAGAACAGATGGCATCCAACCAAATGTTTCTAAAGCAGTCAGAGGACACTGGCATTGCTGGCTAAAATGTTTAATGTTTCATTAGAATTGGACACTGCACCAAACTGCTGGCACTTGGCCATCTCGTTTTTAAAAAATGCTTGGAAAGTGACCTTGGAATTGGTTTGCTACTATTGAGTTGAAAATTAGTAAATTATGTGATAAGTATTAGTAACGAAATAAGCAGTTTTGAGTTGTTTTTAGAAAGGCAAAATGGGCCAAAAATGGAATTAGATTTAACTAAATTTATTTAGTTTTTATATTTTGAAGAACAGAGGACAAAGGGAAACCAATGGGAATAATTTATTTCAACATTTAAAAAGGCTTGGGAAGCTTCCAGACCAACATATTCACCAGAAGACTGGAAGAAAATGCTTACTCACTCATGAAGAGAAAACTGACTTTGGTAGAGCAAACAAAGGTAGAACTACATAGTTTTTCTTTATCTACATGGTAGCAGCATTGACGTATGTGTGGGGGAGTGATGGGACAGATGTATTTAATATCTTCATACCTGATTTCAAAGAGGGAGCAAACAATTTTAAAGAATGAGCAAACTTTCACCAAATAGAGAAGGAAGAGGACACAACACGTGTACAGGACACAGGGACCTAATGCTGGCTGAGTTGTATCAGGGAACAGCCTCAGCTCAGTTGAGAAAGAAATGGCAGATGTGGAGTCTGGGCCAGTCACATAAGCCTTCACTTAGAAGGATGACTCTATTCTTTAGACAACTGGGAAGTATAGTATTTCAAGCACAGAGTGAAGGTGACACCAGTAAACTTGGTTTTTTTAAGAAAGTAATTTTGGAAAGAGAATTCAGTGGGAAGTCTGAGGAGATGAAGAGGTGGACAAAGATAAACAATAATTACGAGGTAAAAAGTGATAGTTTTTTTGGTGAGTTTTTGGGTGGTGAGAAGGAGGTGTCAAAAAAGAATCTGATATGTTGGAGCTTGAGAGATGGAGGCACTAGATGAATAAATTATATAGGGAGCAAGTAGGTAGAGCAAAGTATAAGGAGTTTGGCACATGTCACATTTAATTAAAGACAGAAATGTTCAATTCACAGAAATATAAGTTAATAAAAAATTAAAGATGTAGATACATGTACCTGTATGAGGGATAGTAAAGATCTCAAGGATGTCTATTTTACACCAATGTTTTTGGATACTTCTTACACACCACAGCATTGAGAACTTCCTTTCCAATCTCATTCTGCTATTTCTAAGGCAGGATATTATTATTTTCCCTCTGGGTTATTTGGATAAGACTTTTACTTCCTTTTATTTCCTCTGACTTCCTGTTTTGTTTGTCCTTGAAATCACTTGCATTCTGTAGATCAGTGTGTTTTCAGACCAAGTTCGCCAGGTTGAGGAAACACTGTCTACTATTCCCTTTTGGGACATTTATGTGGAATATCAAATCTCTGATGGCCCTGGAGGCCTTGCAGCTTGGAAATATGCTTAGCTGTGTTTAACTCAGCATTTCCCAACTTTATTTGACTATGAAAATTCTTTTTTTTAATTTATTGTATTTTTCCAAGTAAGATTTTTAATACCCAAGAAACTACCTTTGGGCTTTAGTCTTCTGGAGTACAGTAAAAATGCCACTTTATTTCTATCATTCTTGGATTAAAAGGACAATTTTTTAGTTTCTTATTTCCCATACAATCGAGGCCAAGTGCACATGTTTTTCACTCAACCCTCCAGAATCTAACACAAATGTGCCTTTTAAATCTTTTTTTTTTGCATCTTAATTTTTTTAAGTGTTCCAAGATTCATTGTTTATGCATCACACCCAGTACTCCATGCAATATGTGCCCTCCTTAGTACCCACCATGAGGCTCACCCATCCTCCCCCTACTCCCCTCCATAATCCTCACCTTGTTTCTCAGAATCCACAGTCTCTCATCCTTTGTCTCCCCCTCCAATTTACCGTAATTCACTTTTCCTTTCCTTCTCCTAATGTCCTCCATTTTATTCCTTATGTTCCACAAGTAAGTGAAACCATATGATAATTGACTTTCTCTGCTTGACTTATTTCACTCAGCATAGCCTCCTCCAGTCCCGTCCATGTTGATACAAAAGTTGGGTATTCATCCTTTCTGATGGCTGAGTAATATTCCATTATATATATGACCACATCTTCTTTATCCATTTTTCTGTTGAAGGACATCTCGGCTCTTTCCAGTTTGGCGATTGTGGCCATTGCTGCTATGAACATTGGGGGACATATGGCCCTTCTTTTCCATCTGTATCTTTGGAGTAAATACCCAGTAGTGCAATTGCAGGGTCATAGGGTAGCTCTGTTTTTAATTTTTTGAGGAATCTCCACACTGTTTTCCATGCAATTGCAGGGTCATAGGGTAGCTCTGTTTTTAATTTTTTGAGGAATCTCCACACTGTTTTCCAAAGTGGCTACACCAACTTGCTTTCCCACCAATAGTGAAAGATGGTTCCCTTTTCTCCACATCCTCTCCAACACTTGTTGTTTCCTGTCCTGTTAATTTTGGCCATTCTAACTGGTGTAAGGTGGTATGTCAGTGTGGTTTTGATTTGAATTTCCTGATGGCTAATGATGATGAACATTTCTTCATGTGTCTGATTATCTGTTTTTTGGGTGTTGAGTTTGAGGAGTTCTTTATAGATCTTGGATATCAGCCCTTTGTCTGTAGTGTCATTTGCGAGTATCTTCTCCCATTATGTGGGTTGCCTCTTTGTTTTGTTGACTGTTTCCTTTGCTATGCAGAAGCTTTTTATCTTGACAAAGTCCCAAAAGTTCATCGTCGCTTTTGTTTCCTTTGCCTTTGGAGACATTTCTTGAAAGAAGTTGCTGTGGACAATGTCGAAGAGGTTACTGCCTCTGTTCTCCTCTAGGATTTTGATAGATTCCTGCCTCACATTGAGGTCTTTCATGCATTTCAAGTTTACTTTTGTGTATGGTGTGAGAGAATGGTTGAGTTTGATTCTTCTATACATAGCTGTCCAATTTTCCCAGCACCATTTATTGAAGAGACTGTCTTTTTTCCACTGGATAATTTTTTCCTGCTTTGTCGAAGATTATTTGACCATAGAGTTGAGGGTCCATATCTTCCCTGGGGAATTCTACCAAACATTCAAAGAAGAAATAATATCTATTCTCCTGAAGCTCTTTCAAAAAAATAGAAACAGAAGGAAAACTTCCAGACTCTTTCTATGAAGCCAGCATTACCTTGATCCCCAAACCAGGCAAAGTCACCATCAAAAAGGAGAATTTCAGACCAATATCTCTGATGAGTATGGATGCCAAGTTTCTCAAAAAGATCCTAGCTAATAGGATCCAACATTAAAAAGATTATCCACCATGACCGGGTGGGATTTATCCCTGGGATGCAAGGTGGTTCAACATTTGCAAATCAATCAATGTGATAGAACAAATCAATAAGAGAAGAGAGAAGAACCACATGGTCCTCTCAATTGATGCAGAAAAATACATTTGACAAAATACAGCATCCGTTCCTGATTAAAATTTTTCAAAGTATAGGGTTAGAGGGAACATTCCTCAACTTCAAAAAATCCATCTATGAAAACCCACAGTGAATATCATTCTCAATGGGGAAAAACTGACAGCCTTCCCACTGAGATCAGGAACATGACAAGGATGCCCACTCTCACCACTCTTGTTCAACATAGTACTAGAACTCCTAGCAACAGCAATCAGAAAACAAGAAGAAATAAAAGGTATTCAAATTGGCAAAGAAGAAGTCAAACTCTCTCTCTTTGCAGATGACATGATACTTTATATGGAAAACCCAAAAGACTCCACACCCAAACTACTAGAATTCATACAGCAATTCAGTAGTGTGGCAGGATATAAAATCAATGCACAGAAATCAGTTGCTTTCTTATACACTAGCAATGAAAATATAGAAAGGGATATTAGAGAATTGATTCCATTTACTATAGCACCAAGAACCATAAGATACGTTGGAATAAATCTAACCAAAGAGGTAAAGGATCTGTACTCGAGGAACTATAGAACACTCATGAAAGAAATTGAAGAAGGCACAAAAAGATGGAAAAGCATTCCATGCTCATGGATCGGAAGAATAAACATGGTTGAAATGTCTATACTGCCCAGAGCAATCTATACTTTCAATGCCATCCCAGTTAAAATTTCACCAGCATTTTTCAAAGTGCTAGAATAAACAATCCTAAAATTTGTATGGAACCAGAAAAGACCCTGAATCACTAAGGAAATGTTGAAGAAAAAAAAAAAAAGCTGGGGACATCACACTGCCTGATTTCAAACTTTACTACAAACCCGTGATCACCAAGACAGCATGGTACTGGCCCCAAAACAGACACATAGACCAATGGAACAGAGTAGAGAGTCCAGATATGGACCCTCAACTCTATGGTCAAATAATCTTCGACAAAGCAGGAAAAAATATCCAGTGCCCTTTAAATCTAATATTGGTCCTTTATGAATCTTACCCAGCTCTTCCCCTGGAAATGCGGCACGTAGAGAGGCTATTTTGGTACAGCTGATTATTAATACCAAAGACATTCCACCAAGACCCGTTTTACTGAGTGTTTTTGATGTAGGCATTATTAAATAAACAAGAAAAAACCCAAACTTTCACCTGTTTCAATTCCAGAAAATACATATTTTTACTTCTTCTTTCAGCCCCATTCCATCTATAAACTCTACCACTTCATGGCCAACCCAAGGTAGACAATGAAATAGCATAAAGGCCAGGGATGTGTGAGGCAAGAAATGGGCTGAAGAATGAACTGGTTTGTGAAAAACATCTAGCAAACAAATCACACAGAATCAGGAGTCAGGTCCCACTCTTGTTTTTCTCAGGGAGAACCATTAATCAGTATAAGCTAAATGTTTCCTTATTACCTCCATATGAACACATACCTTGTATGGCCTGATTCTTGGTCTTTGATTTCTCACTTTGGAACATCATTTCCAAATGGGAATAGATAGACCAAATAGCTTAATAATGGAAACTCTCCTCTTTGTATCTATGGGAAATTGCATTTGATAAGCCCCCTAATTTGGTCAACACTATTTCATTGAGAATATTTATCTGAAAAGAGTGGCATTATGGGGAAACATGGCCGAGACTTGGGTCCTAGTATGATTACTTATCTCAGCATCAAATTACACAAAAAATTCTCAATGATATTTCTACTACTTCCCTTAATCATCAATGGCATCTATACATTGTATTTTATTTTGTTCAATATCTTTACTATGATGAAAAAGCATCAGGTACTAAATTCTTAAAATGCAAACCCAGTATTGGTTGTTTTCTTGCTATAAAGAAGTGATGCTACCTGAATGGCAGCAGTGGGGTTAAAAATGAAGTCGGCATCAGCGATCTGCTTTGTAGCATGACTTACTTACTAATAAAAACAGACAGACACGTGTAGGCCAGATGAATCTGTGTTTCAAAACTTTTACTTTAGAGGCTCATTTGGGCCTTGTCACATCTAGAAGAAACACAAATCCAACTCTGGTAGCCTTCAAAAAAATCCTACAAATCTCTACTGGACTACCTTGAAGAGCTGACAAAACAGGAAAAGCACATCACACGAAGTACTCCAAATGTCCTAATCAGTCCTACTTACCCATTGAAAGCCTCAAAAATCCTCTTCACCGGACGGTTGCTACTCCTTCAATCTCTTTGTTTCTCTCTGAACATCAGCCCTCTTTTCCTCTTTGTCTTCCTGATAAATGCTTTCCTTGCAGGACCTGCTACATCCCCTCTCTCATGTAAATCATCACATCTTTCCTTCCCTCCAATTCTTCTCTATTGGAGACAGAGATATTAGAGACCTCTCTCCAATGGAGGTAACTCCCATTATCTGCTTAACACAGATGCAAGAAAGTGAACAGAAAAAATGCAGGCTCTTCCTTTGCAGGCATAAGAGAAGAAAAGCCTGTGAATACTTGCCATATGGTATTTTCATCACAGTCCTATCTATTTTGCCAGAGCCATTTTGATACAAATGCATCAAAAATCTGCAGCATCAAAATGACCATGTCAAAATGCCCTGCTTTACATCCTGCTATCCTTAAGGCACCTTGTACTCCAGCCAACTACTTCCAAATATTTATTGTTACATCTGATCTCAAGCTCAATTATCGTGGGCCCTGCCAATCCACAGCCACTTCAAGTTACTATAATTTCATTCATTCATTCAAAAGATACCTACTGAAGGCATATGATAGCCAAAGATCTGGGGAGGGGTGATAAAACCAACAACAAGACAGACATTGATCTAGCTTTTAGGAGATTTTACATTCCACTGAAGTGAAGTGGGAAAATAGAAAACAAATACATTCAAGTAAGCAAACTAACAAGAAAATGTCAAATAGTGTGAAGTGGTAAAATTTAAAATTAAAATAGTTTTAAATGATGGAAGTGAATAAGCTGCTTTTGGTATGTGACCTCTCTGAGATCCAAGTGACAGACAAGAACCAGTCAAGAGGTCAGGGGAGTACATTAGAGAAGGAAAATGCTAGTGTGAATGGGCAGCAGTGAGTTGAGTGTGTTCAGGGAACAGAAAGGAAGCTTTAGAATGTCTGGAGATAAGATATACATAGGGCTATTAAGAGGGCACTTGCTGCGATGAGCACTGGCTGTTGAATGTAAGTGATGAATACTGAATTCTACTCCAGAAACCACTATCGCACTATATGTTAACTAACAAACTTTAATAAATTTAAATAAGTTAAAAAATATATATACATAAGGCTAGATGAGAAGGCAAAATGTCATGAAGGGCTTTTTAAGGCAGGGTGAAAAGTTTAGATTTTATCCCAAGAATAAGGAGAAATCACTGGAGAGTTTTGAACTGGGAATTTACATGAGCTCATTTATATATTTTCAGCATCTTCCTGATACTTTTCTAGATAAAGAAATTATATCCATTCCTTGAAGTTCAATTCAAGCATCCCACCTCTCTCATTTATCATCATAAATCCTGACCTAAACATTCCTCCTTGTTAGAAATTCAGTTAAAAAATCAGAATTGGGGACCATGTACATACTTGAAGACCAAGTTTTAAAAGTAGGTAGCTTTGGGTCCAAATCCCAATTCCACCACCTAATACTTTATGGTGTTCAGAAATCCACAGAAACTTTATGAGTTGTGGCTCAGTGATCCCTAAAGAGAGATAATAATGCTTGCCTTACAAAGATGTTATAAGGATTAAATGACATAATTTATGGAAAGTACGTAGCATAAAGTATAGAACATAGTAAGAGATTTTAAAAGATTAGTTTCCTTAATCCCATTCATTCCCATCATTCAATAAATGTCTACTGAGTTCCCAGTAGAATGGGATGGAAACTGTGAGAGGTTACAAAGATCAATCACATACAGACTTGACCTTCAAGGAGTCTTCAATCCTTCACTTAATAAAGGAGAGAAACATGCAGGCAATGTCTATAATATGATAGAATAAAGTGGTAAGTACTATAAGTGAGGAACAGATAAATTCTGTTTAAACCAAGAAAAGATAGTATTCTCTTTCTTTTTCTTATCCCATCCATCCTTCCTTACCTCCCTCCCTCCCAGCTTCCCACTGTGGAAGCTGTGCTGCTTTTTGCAAGCTGCTTTCATCACATTGGAAAGTAAATGGCTTCCTCAAGTGTGGTTAGGCATGATGACCTCAACCAACTCTTGCTTATGGAAGATAAATGGTATATCACTATATCAGAAAAATCCCAAAACTCCAGGAAAGATTTCACTGGCCAAATTAAAATTACTGACCCATTCTAAACCTATAACTGAGGTTGGACTACTTTAAAGTTCAGATGTAAAAACACCTATTTGGGATGGGGGTGCAGATGTGTGTGACAAGCCACACCTGAACCACGGGGTGTGGGGTGTGCCAT
Source organism: Ailurus styani (assembly GCA_002007465.1). Lineage (NCBI taxonomy): Eukaryota > Metazoa > Chordata > Mammalia > Carnivora > Ailuridae > Ailurus > Ailurus styani. The sequence continues at coordinate 236,412 of LNAC01000833.1, read as the reverse complement.
GGGTTGAACTGTGTCCCCCTCCACATAAAATACATCCATGTCCTAATCCTGGGTACCTGTGCATGTAACCTTATTGGGAAATAGGGACTTTGCAGATGTAATGTGAAAGATTTCTTTTTTTTTTAAGATTTTATTTATTAATTTGACAGAGAGAGATCACAAGTAGGTAGAGAGGCAGGCAGAGAGAGAAGGGGAAGCAGGCTCCCCACTGAGCAGACAGCTCGATGTGGGGCTCGATCCCAGGACCCTGAGATCATGACCTGAGCCAAAGGCAGAGGGTTAACCCACTGAGCCACCCAGGCACCCCAATGTGAAGATTTCAAGAAGAGATTATCTTGAATGACAGGTGGATCACAAAATAGGATAAAGGAGAGAGAGATCCAGACACAGAAGAAGGCCAGGTAAAGACAGAGGCAGAGATCAAAACAATGCCACCTCAGGCCAAGGAGCACCAAGAACCACCAGAAGCCAAAAGAGGCAAGGAAGGCATGTGGCCCTGCTGGCACTTTGATTTTAGATTTGTGGCTTCCAGAACTTTGAGAGAACTTTAAGCCACCCCGTCTATAGTGCATTGTTATGGCAGCCCAAGCAAACTAGGGCAACTTGTGTTACCGTTTCTACAACACTTACAATAACTGACATTTTTGTATTTATACAGTACCCAGCACTAATCTAAGGGCATTACTACTATGTTGACCCATTTAATTCCAACATAAACCCCATAAAGTGAGGCCTATCATTAGCTCCACTTTATAGATAAAGCAGACTATGGAAGAACCAAGTTAAGTAACTTGCTCACATGAGCCAAGACTTGAGCAAAGAGGTCCAAACCAGACTGTCCAGCTCTCATGCTCTCAACATCTACAAACCATCTTCCCTCAAACCCAAAGTACAACTGGGCCACACAGTTTAAAACTCAAAAGCTTAATTGTATCTTATGTTTTTTCATGTGGTCTAATGGTCTCCCCCCTGTCACAACATATCGGTGGGATATTCTTTTCCCTACAGATCAGGTGCATTAGGAAGGAAAGCTATTTGCCTAGTTAACCTGCCTCTCAAAATTTTTATTTCCTTTTGCATGGCCCAGAATGTAAAAGTTACCATTCCCTCCATCAGCACAAGAGGGCTTTGGCCATTGCATCTGTGAAACAACCACTGAAACCTCACGCAATTGAGAAATAAATTTGCCTAGGTGATTCTTATGGTTCATCCTTTCTTTTTCCATGCATTATGTTCTTGCGAACTTCAAAGTGTGGTGGTCAATTTAAATTCTCTTTCAGGTTGAGGCTATCCCCCATTTTTCACCATGCACTGTTTATTTCTTTATTTTTCTTTTTACTTCTTTTCAAGGCTGGAAATGGTGAAAACAGATGTATTATTAAGCTCCTCCTTGCACTTAAAACTGTGTTGGATCCTGGGCTAACCAAAGAACACTGCTGCCATATAGGAACTGTAAATATATGTGAGAGTCATATGCTACCGACAATGTAAAAGACATACCTATCCAAATAAGTGCAAACAGATTCATCTAGGTGCTAAAAGGTCAAATGGGCCATCTATCAAAGATATTGCATTGTTAGTGGAATCACTGCTTTCCATTTTAAATGGAAGCTAAACTCTATTGGTGCATAAGTTGTTTTGAAATGAGAATGTGCCCTTTCTTGTTTATTCCAGAGGCAGCAGTTTTATGAGTTCTGCTGTAACACTATATTTTTGCAAGGGACAATTATGACCATAAAGGGAATTGTGTGGTAAAAACTACAGAATCTGCCGTTAGGCAAGAAGATGACCTTTTTACTCAGCTGGCTTGCCAAATTTGAGCAGGTTCTCAGCATTTGGGATTTATGGCCACTAAAGGAAGCTTGACTGCCAACCGTAAGACTGAAAGTCCTTATTTCTTTAAAAAGAGAGAGAGAGAGAGAGAGAGAGAGAGAGAGAGAGAGAGAGAGAGAGAGAGAGAAGAAGAAGAAGAAGAAAAGGAAAAATAAAGAAAAATCTATGTGTAAACAGTAACAGCTTGTGATTTATATTGGTTCAAGAACTCTCTATTCACTAGTGCTTTTCTCCTGGGCACTGAGACTTGGAATTTTTTCTACTCTATAATCCATGCCCTATCCCTCCATTCGAGGCTATTTCCTCCCCTAAATCCCTCAAGAGAACCCCCATTTAGCAATTGTCTACATACACACGTGGGAAAGTTAAATTTGCAAGAGAAGAATTTCCCAAGAGAAAACTATACTTCGGACCAGAAAGAATAAGCCTAGAAATTTCCAAGTCAGCTTAGCAAGAAGCTCTTGGGAATATATCATAAATAACTTGGTCCATCCTGATAAACAGGAAGAAAAAATAGTAGGGGACCAGTCCAGGTGAAGTCCAGTGAAAATGCTAGACAGAGGATATGACCAAGTATTATGGGTTGAGCTAGGGCTTAACCGAATACCTAGTGTCCTTATAACAAAAGGAAAATTTGGGCTCAAAGACACACAGGTTTGATGGCCCTTAAAATAGGATGTAGAGATTGTGGTCAGTGCTACCACAAACCAAGAAACTCCTAGAGACACCTGAAAAACTGGAAGAGGCAAGAAAGTATTCCATCCTAGAGGCTTCAGAGGAACCATGGCTCTGCCAACACTTGATTTTAGACTTCTCGCCTCCAGAACTATGAGAAAATAAATTTCTGTTGGTTTAAGCCACCAGGTTTCCCTAGAAAAGTAACACATAAAGCAAATGACATAAAAACAAACAAATGGGGCGCCTGGGTGGGTCAGTGTGTTAAACCTCTGCCTTCAGCTCAGGTCATGATCTGCGGGTCCTGGGATCGAGTCCCGCATCGGGCTCTCTGCTTGGCAGGGAACCTGCTTCTCCCTAGTCTCTCTGCCTGCCTCTCTGCCTACTTGTGATCTCTCTCTGTCAAATAAATAAATAAAATCTTTAAAAAAAAATCAGTAAAGATCTTTGGATCCATTCTTATTTAAAAAATGGTCAACAAATATTGAAAGTCAGCTTGAGCAACTTTTTATGAATTATTGGCCACTGCTAATTTTGCCTCTATTGTTGCTTCCATATATCACATTCTCCACAGAGCAGCCAGAATGTTCTTTCTAAAATTTACCTTAGATTAAATCAGATCCTGGCAAAAAACAACACATATCTGCTATATCAGGATCCATTTGGGTACAAGTAACAACAAACCCAAATAGCAAAGTCTTAAAAAAATATTGTTGGAGACCAGAGGTGTGTAGGTCAGGGACTCAACAGTGTCAGGAAGGATCCGGCTGCTTTAAATCCGTGGATCTACTTCTCTGTTCTCAGATTAATATAACACTCTTTCCTTACCCTTCTCTACTTGTCCCAATACTCTATTTTCTGTAACGCAAAATTACCAAATTATAATCATCAAAATCCCCTAAGTACTCAAACCCTTCTCAGAATGTTTCCTTTCCTTTGTTGTTTGAATGGTTACTTGCTCTAAGTATCAACTGTGTTTCTCTCATGATTTTCTTTCTTTTCTTTTTTTTTTAAATTTTATTTATTTGACAGAGAAAGACACAGTGAGAGAGCGAACACAAGTAGGGGGAGTGGGAGAGGGAGAAGCAGGCTTCCCACCCCTCCCCCTTGCCTCTCCCCCAAGCAGAGAGCCAGATGCCAGGCTCTATCCCAGGACCCTGGGATCAAGACCTGAGCCAAAGGCAGCTGCTTACCAACTCAGCCACCCAGGCACCCCTCTCATGATTTTCATTACTGAGCCTAGAGAGTGTCAAGTATCCCCTCAATACATATTAATGCTTTGTGATGATTTTCTTCCCTTCTCCCTAAGCTCCTCCAGTTTTTTTGTTTATTTGTTTGTTTGTTTTCTTTTTTTCTTTCTTTCTTCCTTTTTTTTTTATTATTTGCCTCAGGGGTACAGGTCTGTGAATCATCAGGCTTACACCTTTCAAAGCACTCACCATAGCAAAAATCCTCCCCAATGAGCCCCTCCGGTTTTGAATTGCCTGCCATTAAACTATGCCACTAGCTTCCCCTCCATGGTGCAGTCATCCACAGATCCTCATTGTAACTCTCTGAAGATTTTACATCCTAAATAATGGTCACTTTCCCTAATGCCTGTCCTGTCATAATTCTTGATAATTCATAATTTATCCGTTGGCCGTGGGCACCTTTCTTATATCTTTTAATCCTTACTTCAACTTTAACATGCCACTTACCAAATTTGAGTTTTGATCACTTCTATTTCACCCCACGTGTGTGTTCACCAGAGCCACAGTATTTTTCCCTCATGTCTCACAAATAAAATTCATACCTGAGTAAGACATTTTGCACTAGCGGTTTCCTCTTCCTAGTGTTTTCTCCTTCTTTCTTCATATGACTGGCTCCTTCTTGTTTTTCAAATCTTTGCTGAAATATCACTTTCTCAAATAAGCATTTCCAGTCTACCCAAAATAAAGTTGCCAACTATTCAATGACTGTCATATAACCCTGTTTTGATTTCCTGCATAGTTTTACTATTTTATAATGTTTTGTTAGTTGATTTTTTTCTAGCTCTCTCACTCCAACCCAACCCCATCCTAGAACTGGAATGAACATCCTTGAGAGTTGTAACATTGGGGGATTATGTATAGTCTATCCAGAGAACACAGACAGAAATTATTTAGCTGTATGACAGGTCCTGAATTAATATCTATTGAATAAATGTATTGAAACAATAATATACAATTTCTTATCTAAGAGGTGGATATAAATAAAAAATCAAAATCTATCATTAGCAAGTGTGTAAGGGAATAGAATGTGACCACTTTTGGTGTTAGTACAAATCAATACAATATGTACAGAGGATAACATTAAAAAACACATTTAAAATTGTACTACATCAAAATTATGAACTTCTTTATTCAAAAGATATGATTAGGAGAATGTAAAATCACAGAGTGGAAAAGATATTTGTACCACATATAATCACCAAAGGTTTGTATCCTGAATCTATAACAAAATCCAACAAATTAGTTAATAAATAAAAAAATGGTTATGAAACTTTAACTGCCAGCCCAAACAAAATCCAATCTAGAGAGGTTAACAAAATCCAAAGTATCTACAAGCCACCTCAAATGGAATACAATTAAAAATTACAGAGAAATATAGTCCATAATCATGAAAAAAAGTCAACAGAAGCATACAAACAAATGTCCAGGTGTAGAAATAGCAGAAAAGGACTTAAAAGAACTATAAAAAATATGTTAAAGGATTTATAGCAAAAGATGGACAGAATGGGTGAACAAATCTCAGTAGAGACATGGAAATTATTAAAAAAAAGAACATAATGGCATATTAGAACTAAACATGTTCTGTCTCAGGGGACTTTTGGCTATCTGTTGTGAGCAAGTAACAAGGAGCAGATTAAACCCCCCAATTTAAAGAAGTAAGACATCAGACAAAATATGTGAATTAGTGTTTTTCAGACTTTCAGTAATAGCTATCACTAGACAGTGAGCATTGAAAGAAGAGAAGAAAAGAAGATGACCATTGTCCCAGAGGACTGGCTATAGCATTTCCAGTGCACTACCCAGGGAAAAGGACTACAAACAGATCCTGATGGTCTCCATGAACTGAGAAGACATTATTGAGAATTCAAGAGGGGAAAGACAACCAAACTACGCAGGGAAGAGTATTAGAGAGAGGGGTACTACACAGAAAGACCTTGAGAAAAATAGAGAATAATCCCCACGAGTCCTTGGCTGAGTACTTACCACACAAGGGTGAGAAAAGAGTCACAGGAAAAGAACTGGAGAAAAATTCCTAGGAGTAACACAAGACGAGATACAACACATGTCCCAACAGACACTGGCAAACCTCATGATACATGAGTCTGAGGAGTGCTCAGCAGAGCATTGCTTCACAAGTAGGACAAGACTACAGACTACTCCAATCCAAGCTAACAAGGCTTAAAAGCAAGCCTTGAAAGGATCGATCTGTTCCAAAGTATCTTACCCATATTTCAGAATAAAACTCACGTGTATAAAATACAAAATATCCAGTATCCAAAAAGTTAAAATTCAAAATGTGTGGCAGCCAATCAGAAATTTTCAGGCATGCAAGTAAGCAAGCAGGAAAACATGATTCATAATGAGGAGATAATCAGTAGGAATGACAGTAATAATAGAATTAAAAGTCAAGGATATTTTTAAATAACTTAAACTATACTTGATGTGTCAAGAAAGTAAAGTATGCAAGAAAGTAGAGGAAGCATGAATAAGTATGTTAAGTAGAGTCACGAAAGATATTTTCAAAAAAAAATCAAACTTCAAGAGATGATATATACAATGTGTGATTAAAAATATAACTGGATCGGGGTGCCTGGGTGGCTCAGTGGGTTAAAGCCTCTGCCTTCGGCTCGGGTCATGATCTCACGGTCCTGAGATTGAGCCCGGAACCAGCCTCTCTGCTCAGCGGGGAGCCTGCTTCCTCCTCTCACTCTGCCTGCCTTTCTGCCTACTTGTAATCTCTCTCTGTCAAATTAATAAATAAAATCTTAAAAA
>LNAC01000833.1:128634-229827 GCA_002007465.1 Ailurus styani | reverse complement strand
AAAATAAAAAAAAAAAAATATATATATATATATATATATATATATATATATATATATATATATATATATATATACTGGATGTGGGGTGCCTGGGGGGCTCAGTCAATTGAGCACGGGACTCTTGGTTTTGGCCTCTCTCCTTCTCTCTCTCTGCCCCTCCTCCCTCTGCTTGCATACTCTCTCTCTTCCTAAAATAAATCTTTCTAAAAATATACCAGATGTGATTAACAGCATATTAAAGACTGTAGAAGAAATCATTGGAGGACGGGAAAGCATAGCAATAGAATAAAGATTGAAACATGGAGAGAGAAAAAGGCCAGAAATAAATGAATAAAACTTGGTTTAGAGCTTTGCCACATCAGAGAGATGTAGTTGAGTACATCAGTTGAGATTTCCTACAACTTTAAGGGATCTGACATATGTGTAACTGGAGTCTCAAAATGGGGAGAAGAGAACAACAACAAAAGTCGACGTCATAATGGCCAAATCTCTCCAGACTTGACAAAATCTATAAGCTCACAAATTCAAGAAGTGCAACAAACCCCAAACATGAGAAGATGGCACCAAAGTAAATCACAAATTGCTTAAAACTCATGACAATGAAAAAAATACTAAGACTTGCCAGACATATAGCATAAAAGGGAATAAAAATAAAGTAACAGTAGCCTCCTCCTAAGAATAATTGCAAGCTAGAAGACATTGGGAAAATCTTTATGAACAATAGCAACAAAAACTCTAGAATTCTATACCCAGAAAAAATATATTAAAAAAAATTATACATATATATTTAGTGGCTTCTTTCTTTTTGGTTAAACAGTTTTAATTTCTGTAAGCATACCTCAGAAGGAATAATTTTGAAAAGAGACTACTTTCTAACTTCATAGCCTTCTCATCCATTTATTTTAGGTTATATGCATTGCTTTCATAACAAAAACCCTAAACATTTTAAATAACCATAATTTCAGTGAGTTTAGAAGAGAATAAAATCCAGTTTCAAGAGACCAATGGTATGAATGGGATTGTACTAAATATCAAAAGGAATTATGCATCATTTCAAGTCAAAACAGGTTCCGGGGAGTATTGTTAAAGACAGAAAAATTCAGATTTCACTAATCCAGAAAGTGAAACTCATGTTTGTTCCAAGAAGTGGAAGAAAAAATAGAACTACTGCAGCATAGGTGAAATGCTGCCATCTAGAGCTGCTGACAGAGGCAGGAGTCATGCCTTATTCCTGAGCTGTGACGGAGACTTTCTCAAGATTCAACAATGTGCAAATCGTTACAGAAAGGGATTTGACTTCCTATGCCTCATTTGCCGACAACAACATAATGGGTTCTAAACCAAGTATATTCAATGATCATTCAGAAAAATTTTAAATTGAAATTTGAAGGGAAAGAAGAAAATCCTCCACTTTTTCATCTATACGTGAAGTAAATACTAAAGGGAAAAAAATGATGAGACAGAAAATCACAATAAAGAAGTCTTCCCTGCTTTTAAGTGTTGGTTTGCAACTGTGGGAGCTTCCCAGGGGAAATCTGAAACCAGCCCCCACACCCAGAGGGTAGGGAGATATTGAAGAAAGAGCAGGCCACTCTGGATTGGTAGGTGGCACGTTTAATAGACGAGGAAATTTACATGTGATGACTGTCTTGGGAAGCCAGGACATGAGTAGATCTTTGCACCCATCAGCCAAACTGTAAAAGTTTATATAGTGGTCTCAACTAGGTTCAGTCACATATAAAATCTTGAGGTTCCCAACACCACATCACTATCTTAAAGCTGTATCCTTGGGGCAGATTCTGGGAGGGGGGGAAAATCCAAGGACACATTCCAAGACCAGGGGAGAGGAGTGGTGAGAAGCTTCCCATTACCTCCGTATGGCTCAAAGGTCAAACTGTGGTTATGTCCCTTCAATGACCTCCCCCAATATTAGGATAAAAAACAGGGGTGATCGAAAGCAAAACTGGAATTACTTGACTTAGTAAAAATACTGTTTTCCCCCACTTGCCTGTAGTTCCGTAAGAGTAGAAAACACATCTGTCTTCATTGCCCTATCCTCATCGCCTAAGCACAATGGCTGTACACAGTGACAACACAATTCTGAATCAAAAAATTGGGGCTTAATATTTTAACACAAGTAGGCAAATATAGTTTTATACATAATAGCATAGTTTGGTGCTATGAACGGACAACTAACATATGCTAATAGAAAGAGGACTCTCAAGTAAATTTTTTTATAGAAAGGAAAATGACAGTACATAACAAGAAATGCGTGTGTGTGTGTGTGTGTGAGAGAGAGAGAGTGAGAGAGAGCGAGAGAGAGAGAGAGAGAGGGAGAGAGAGAGAGAGAGACAAATTTAAAAATAAAAGCCTGGTGTTTGGAGGAGAGTGTTAGGATGATTTCTTAAAGAGAAGCAAGAGAGAAACTACACTTTCCTTATCTATACTACAAAAGAAACAAAGAGGAAAGAATTTGCAAGTATTTGAAAAGAAGAAAACACTTCTAAAAGAATCATTTAACTGAAAGCAGAATAAAGAATAGAAAAAGTTTTGTTGTATCTCTGACAAAATCTATATTCATAAGAACAAGTTATACCAATTCTACACAAAGTCTTCCAGAAAACAGAAGAGGAAGGAACACTTCCCTACTCATTTTGTGAGTTCCCAACTCACCAGGCTTATACTAATATGAAAAATGGGCAAAGGTATTACAAGAAAAAAAGTTTACAGATTAATATACTTCATAAACACAGATTCAGAAATACTTAAATTATTAGCAGATTGAATCCATAGACTCCACTGTGATCAAACGTGCTTTATCCCAGGAACACAAATTTGGTTCAGCATTTGAAAAATCAATTTAATTCATCATATTAACAGACTAAAGAAGGAAAATCATATGACCATTTCAATAGATGCAGAAAAAAACTTGATGAATTTCAGCATTTACTAATGATACGGAATAGATCTCAGTCATCTAAGAATTAAAGGGACTTTCTTAACCTGATGAACAGCATCTACGAAAAAAAAACAATAACCACAGCAAACAGACAAAAACAAGACAAAAATCCTACAGATAACATCACACTTAACAATGAAATAAAGAATGTTTCTTCCTGAGACCAGGAACAAGTCAAGGATTTCTTTTCATCTCTTCTATCCAGCATTGTAAAACTGAACACAAAATTCATTCAGTTTACCAAAGAGAATATCTGGATGACAGATACACACATGAAAAGATGCTCAGCATCATTAGTCATTAGGAGAATGCAAATTAAACTCCTGATGAAATACCGCTACACATATATTTCAATGACTAACATAGAAATAAATCTGATTATACCAAGGCCTGGTGAAGATGCAGAGCAGCTGGAACTCTCACCACATTAGTTTCTTATAAAGTTAAACCCATACTTACATGCAACCGTATAGTCCCTACCCTCTGGTATTTAACTAAGAGGAAAAAAATATGTCCATCCAAAAACGATTGCAAACATTTATAGTAGCTTTATCATAATCACCCCGAACTGGGATTATTCCAAATGCTCATCATCTGGTAACAGATCAGTAATTATGGTCCACACATAAAATGGAACACTGCTCAGCAGTAAAAAGGACTCAGCTACCACTACATGCGACAACTTGCATGAATCTCAAATACGTTATACAAAGGGAGAGAACACAGACACAAAGGCTACACACTGTATGATTCCGTTTATATGGCATTCTGGAAAAAGCAGAATCATAGGGACAGGAAATAGATCAGTTTTCCAGGGGCTAGGGGAAGGGGGAAGATATTGATTAGAAACGGTCAAGATGGAACTTTGGGGGGTGAAGGTGATGGATATGGCCTATATCTGAATTGTGGTGGTGGGTACGGAAGTGTATGCATTTGCCAAAACTCAAAGAACTGTATGCCTAAAAAGGTGAAGTATACCATATGGAAATTATACTAGCTATCTATTGTTCCCTAGCAAAGTATCCCCAAACTTAGTAGCTTACAACAATACACACTTATCATCGCAAGATTTCTGTGGGTCAGAAATCCAGGCTCAGTTTTGCTGGGCATGTGTGGCTTAGTCTCTCACAAGGCTGCAGTCAAGTGGTGGTTTGCAGGCATAGTCCTCTTTAGGTCCAATGGAGGCAGAATCCACTTCCAAGCCCTCTCAGGTGGGTGTTGGCAGAACTCAATTCCTCACTGCCTCTTGACCAGGGGTCCTCCTCTGCTCCTTGCCAAGTGGGTCTCTCCTTAGGGTAGCTCACAGCATGACAGCTGGCTTCCCACAAAATGAACAGGCATGTGATCAAAAGAGGGCAGCCTAAGGCAGGAGGCACCGTGTTTTTTTAACCTAACCTTGGAAATGATAGCCCACTACTTTTGCTTCCTTCTATTCCTTAGAAGTGAGTCACAATATCCAGCTCCACACACGGGGAGGACATTCGGCAAAGATGGGCATACCAAGGGATAGGTCTTTGGAGGCTATTCTACAGCCTGCCCACTGCACAAATGATACCCCAGGGAGCTTGACTTCTAAAAATAAGGAGGACTAGAAATAGGACTAATGGAAGAGTAGAGTTAAGGGCATCTAAGGCAAGGAGATTAAAGTAAACCAGAACGTGTTAACAACGTAAGCCTAAAATGCACTCGTATAAATCAAGAGGGATATCTCTGTCAGGAAAATCAGCTAAGAATGCAGTGGGGAGAATGCAAAGAAACAGGATTTTGTTGATTAGACACAAATTGGTGTTTAAGAGCAAGACTTGAACTAACGAATGAAGACGATGGTCTCAGGACCCCAAGAGATGAGAGAGGTTGCCAGCAGTTAATACTGAGCTCTCTGGCTGAAAGTTCAATCCAAAGAGCAAAGGAAAAAACCCAAACCCAAAAAATCTAGTTACAAAATTGTTGGTTAACAAACGCTAAATTGCCAAGCCCCAAATACAGGATTTTTAAATTTTACTATGGAGTCTCAGTTCCCTCAGGTTTGGCACGCAACGGGGACAGGAGCCAGGCAGATCATTACAGAGACCTGATTTGACAGCAATGCATGGGAAGAAACACTGAAAGGCTTTAGATAACCACAAATTCAATATTGGCCAATAGTGAAATTAATTTGCTTGAAAGGCCCATTTGATATTAGGCTGCTTTCAAAAGCTCCCATGTCCATCTGATCAAGAGACATTCCTGTCTACCTTTGTGGCAAGATCCTACAAGAATTAAATGACTTGGCATATGTTTTCTCCATCAGTGAGAATAATCTTTAATATTTAAATGATATTATACAAATTTTAACAGGGAATTGAAATCCAAAATGTAAGATGGGTAAAGAGATTTTAATGGATGATGTAGCATTAAAATATAAAAATGTATTTTTATCTTTAATATACTCTATTCATTATACTTAATATATGTGTTATAATAACATAATATAAATTTCATTTATATGAAAAATATAAAAATGTCAAATATTCTGCTCCATTGCCAAAAAACAAAAAACAAAACAAACCCAGATTCTTCCCTAGGGTTGTGGATAATCTTCAGGGAGAAGTAATAATTCTGGTTCATGTCATTTTGCAGATTGGGAAATGCTAAAGACTTCAGTGGAAAGCAATTATAGTAGCAATGCTGTTCTGCTGAGCCCACTGCTTTAAAGGCTGGAATGTGCATATAAAGTTGAAGGGGAAGTTTGCGATTTATTCCTCACATATACATGCAGGTAATTGGCAAGAGTAACTGTTCATTATCAGGTTTCCCTTTGTGTGAGTGCGTTTAAATATGCCATTAATTTGGCTGCCTTCTAATGGGTTAGTAGAAGAATTTTAATTTTCATATGTAGCCTCCATGAGAAATAGACCCATTTGGCTCTGAAATGTTTTTGAGTCACTCATATTCTTTTTTTAAGAATATGAGATCTGAAGGATTAGGGACCATATGTGTCTCGTTTGCCATCCTTAGCAGAAAGCCTGCTACATTGTAGGTATTCAATGTTCACTTCAAAACCGGGGGATAGCCTACTTACTTACTTTTTCTATTCTCTGTGATGATATGAATTCTTGTTAGTATATATGATTTTGTCTCAAGGGCTACTATGTTTGATTTCCCCCCCAAAAGTCCCAGAAAGCAAATAATTTTCTCATGTAATTATGCACAAAATGCGTAATTATCTATAAAGTCGACCCTGCCTTCTCAAACAATCTGGAGATGCCTGGAGGGGCGGGAGAAACAATTATCGTGATTTTTCTGAAGACACAAAAGCTCCATTAAAAAAATGCTGACCAAATATGCATGGAGTCAGTTACCATAAAGCAGAGCTTGCTCTTAGAAAAATTAAAAATGAAATTCAATCAAATTATAAATTAGAGCCAAGAAACTATAGCTTGAAGAAAATTGATATCATTGACTAAGTGTTTTAGTTCAGAACACTAACGATAAAAGAATTTAAAACCTTTGATAGGGCGCCTGGGTGGCTCAGTGGGTTAAAGCCGCTGCCTTCGGCTCAGGTCATGATCCCAGGGTCCTGGGATCGAGGCCCACATCGGGCTCTCTGCTCAGCAGGGAGCCTGCTTCCTCCTCTCTCCTCTCTCTCTGCCTGCCTCTCTGCCTACTTGTAATCTCTCTCTCTGTGTCAAATGAATAAATAAAATCTTTAAAAAAAAAATAAAAAATAAAACCTTTGATAACTATGAAAGCTATGTAAAACTATTGATAACATATTAAAAGAGGAAGCATTTATTTCCAGCCAAAGTTTATACGTACAACCACATAGCTATGCACTTTACAACTGCCACGTACAACCTCTACCCAAACGGAACCGCTGAGTCACTAGTTACCAAGTGCAGAGTGATCTGCACACAGCATTTCACTTATTCTGCTCAACAATCCCCTGAGCAAAACACTACAATCACCATTTTACACACAGGGAAACTGAGGCATGCAGGGGTGAGAGGGTATCCGCAAGATCGATCAGTGGGGTAAATAGCAGAGCAAAGATTAAAATCACATCTGTTTCACTTCTAGGCCCCATTCTCTTTTTATTTAGCATCTCTATCTGAAACACCACTATCCAGTTTATCCAATTAATTCAATTATTTATATCAATATTTATTTGGAAAATGGAATTCTTCATCTCATTTCATTTTTATAAAATTATACTAAAGACTCAGTTATAAATGTAAACAAAGATTTAGGTAAAATGATGCTCACCATGATATTGCTTAAAAAGTAAAACAGTAATAACCAATAGAAACACAGTCTCCCTAAAACTCTAAAATAGGCAAGCAGTTAAAATGTTATAAAATAAAAGAATACTCTCAAATATTAAGGACATGGAAAGTGCTCACCAAGTTTGCAACTGTAAGTGATTACAAGCACTAAGAAGTTCACAAACTAGTAACATAGTAAACATAACTTTAATGTCTTTTTCCTTCTGCACTGCATTTATGAAATTCTACTCAACATTTGATTCTTTTTAAACATTGATGTCTGATTCTAAAGTTTACCCAGTTCCAATTCAATTAGAAAATATGTACTTCTTCTTTCCCAAAAGATGACTTCAGTAAGAGAAGAAATGCAAATATAAAAATAATTCATGGTTTCAATGTAAAACCAAGAAGGGGCCATCCACTGAGCAACACTGAGGAATAATCTGAAAACATAAAGGAGACTGCACTGGATTAATGACAGAAACTAGAGAAAAGCAAAACCAAAAACACAAAGCATGCAATTCCATCAGACATAATAGGATAGCTTCTGAATTAAACACACTTGCCTGTCGGGAACCTGGACGCAGCGTCTGGGTTTATCACTGCTGGAGGGAGTGAGTAAGCAAGGAGTAGTAAGCAGGTTGTTCATTCAAGACAAGTATTCCATGTGCCTGGCTCTGATGTTTGTTCTCAGTGAACATGGTAGAATTCACTCTTGAAATAACGTTAACATGTTCCTTGATAGAGTTAAGAACACTCTTTGGAGCCAGAGAGAGAATTAAGGGAGACTCTTTGGAGCCAGAGAGAGAATTAAGGGAGGTCCTCGGGTCACTCCAGCTGGAAGTATTTATACCATGGAATCAGCAAAAGCTGCAGAACTTGTGCTTTTTCCTTCCAGAGAGTCAGCTGTCAAACATTTACCAGAACACCACGTACTGCTGCAAGGGAGTCTGGAAAAATATTCTTTTTCTTTTTTTTTCCTTCCTTCTTCCCTCCCTCCCTCCCTCCGTTCCTTCCTTCCCTCCTTCCCTCCTCCTTTCCCTCCTTCCTTCTTTTCTTTCTCTTTTTTTTAGCTGAGCACATTACCTTTCCATATTCTGTTGGCAAAGAGAAGGATGAAATGGTAGAACTAGCAGCAACTAATACATGGAAAGATGTGAATTTTAGTTCTCAGAAATTAGAAACCTGATTACTGAAATAATTTTAAATCTCTACATAAAGAATGAGTTGAAGGAAAAATCATATTTAAGATGGAATTTGTAATCTGGAAGATATACTTATTTTTTCCCAAAGTATAGGACAGAATAAAAAGTAATGTAAAACTATAAAGAAGGTGTATTTTTTTTTAAATAAAGAAGCTTTAAAAGATGGGAGGGTGGATTGGAAGGATCCAATATGTATCTAATAGAAATTTCACAAGCAGTTCAAGTATCCTACAAATGGAGAATAGAAATAATGGAAGAAGAGAAAACACAAAATACTTAATATAGAAAATGTTTCCTTAGAGACAAGTCTAGGATAGGTCTTCATGTAATCTGGGACATCAAAGAATAAAAAGAAATTCAAATTATATTCGGGATAAAAAAATAAGTTACTTACATTAGATTGAAAAGCAGATGGTAAATACCGAACATTTGTTAAAAGAGTGGAAAATGTCCATGCTTTTAACTATGGATGGAAGTGCAAACTGGGGGCAATTTGACAGTTTCTACAAAACTGTTAAAAGCACCTATCCCTTAGAGTGATCAGTTGATTATCCTGGTATCCGTCCTCCATTGATTTTGGCACCAATGTGCAAGGACATATGCTGGACCATGTATGGTAGCAAAAACTAGAGTCAGCTTAGAGGTTTCCCACTTCAGGATCGTTAAATGCATTTTCATATTTTCAAGTTATGGGAAACTATATAGGCAATTAAAAGAATACATTATATGTCAATATACTGATATGCAAGGAAGTGCAGAGGATACAAAGAAATTGTTAATAGCAATTAATCTAAGAATTAGTGAAAGATGAGAACTTCTACTCCTTATTTTATACTTTTGTTTTGTATTTCACTTTCTTACAAGGAGCAATTCTTTCTCTTACAATTTTTTGAAAGTTATACTAGAATATATTCATGAATAGAGGCTTATGCAGACATAAGAACAGTCCAAACATGCAGGGGAAAATATAAGGAAAAGCCTCTACCCTGATGAATTATAATTTTCATATTTAGATAGAAATCATGATATTTAAATTAATGTGACTATATAAGAAGTTAAACAAAATCTCAAAAACAGCTGCCCCATTAAAAAAAGAAAAAGGAAATGTAACGTGCATGGAAGACAAAATATGCCAAGATAAAAGACAAAAAGAAATTGAGGGGACAAAAACATGTAACATGTACAATAAAGTATTAACTTTATTTACATATAGTATTTTAAGACACAAAGTCAGAGAAAAGGAGTCTAAAATTCTACAGCTAAGAAAGCAAAGGTATGACAAGGCTGGAATTTGACTCGGGAAGTATCAGCGTGGGCACACAGCCGACCACACTCTGCCTACAGAGAATTGGCGATACGAGGCGGGGGTTAGGACGCAGGCGAGGGGCAGGACATAAGAATCCCTCTTGGGTGGATGGATGTTTAAGTCAGTGCAGAATTTTTGCACATGAATCTGTAAAATGATTTAAATGCCTTCAAAATGTGCATGTCCTTTCACCTGCTAATCTCATTTGCAGAAATTTACTCTAAAATAATCAGATAAGTATTCAAAACAGTCTTACAGTAAGGACATCTGTGAATCTGTGAATACCACTTAAGTATCTGACAATAACGGATTGATTAAAATAATTATGATGTGTGGACAGATACAGATTTAGATATATAGAAAGAGCCACATAGAAGCATAGAAATTTAACTTTTGATATATTTTAAGAGATGAGAATATAGTTTATTTCATATGCTTCCATTTGTGAAAGAAAGTAGATGTTCATGGAAATGTAACAGGAAATACACGTCAGAATCCACGCCAGAAGATGCATGAAGCATCTAGTCCAGAAGGGCAGCCTGTGTAGTGATTACAAGCACCGACCCTGCAGCCAGAGAGCCTGAGTGAATCCTGAGTCCACCACTTCTAGCTGTGTGAACTTGGGCAAGTTATGTATGCTCCCTTAGTGGAAAATAGCCCTGTGAGGAAAATGCACAGCGGTAAGGAGGATAGAGAGTCACAGGTGGGAACTGGTATTTTAGTAAGAGAGCATTCTGGTGGGCTTCTCTAAGGGCTTAAGAAGAAAACCGAAAGAAGTGAGGGAGTGGAGATCTAGCAACTCAAATATCTAGGGAACAGAACTGCAAGCAGAGGGAATTGCAAAGGCAGAGCTTGAGGTTAGGGAGCACATGGAATATTCTGGGAGGAGCTGGAAGCCAGGGTGGCTATAGCAGAGTGAATTACACCCAACTGTTCCTAGCGGTATTTATGGAAGCCAGGATTCTCTTCACACTTGTTTAGATTTTTGCAATCAGCATGAAGTACTTTTACAGTGGGAAACAGCAAATGCATTTCCATTTGGAGAAAAGAGAATAACAAGCTACTCCCTTTTTGATTACTCTCTCCAGTGAATATTATCAGTGTTCAGTTTCTTAAAAATATATGCTCGTACTTTCTAAGCAAAACTCAAAGCCATCTGCTTATGTGGGCTCTTTTGAGAGGGTCTAGCAGAGGAATCTATGCTCATGGTTCTGTTTGGGACAGTGCTGTTTTAATCCTTCACTTTTTACCTTGCTTCTCACCTCTAACCATGTTTGATTAGAAGTCATTTTTAACTTTAGATGGCTTTTTTTTTTAAATTGGCATTTCCCTCCTGTGCCAAAAATAATGAGCCTATATTTTAAAAGTAAAAAATGAATTTGATAAAATATTTTGCTTGGCTAGAAATGTTTTCAGTAGTTCATTAACTGCGAAATAATTCCCTACTGAATGCCAGAGATCCTGTGCAAGATGTTGCCTGGGGCTCAATAATATCTGTTCACCTTTTAATCACACTGACAGAGGAGAAATGGAAAGCAAGGACCCCGCTATTCAACACGCAGTCTTTATTTTAATGGAGAGGACCTGAAGCGTGAATAGTACAAAGTATCAGATAATTCAAAAAGTGTTTATGGGGGCGCCTGGGTGGCTCAGTGGGTTAAAGCCTCTGCCTTCAGCTCAGGTCACGATCTCGGGGTCCTGGGATCGAGGCCTGCACCAGGCTCTCTGCTCAGCAGGGAGCCTGCTTCCTCCTCTCTCTGCCTGCCTCTCTGCCTACTTGTAATCTCTCTCTATCAAATAAATAAATAAATAAATAAATAAATAAAATCTTAAAAAAAAAAGAAAAAAGTGTTTATGGTTTTATTGGGGGGGTGAGTAGAGCTTTACCATAGGGGTATTTCCAAAACTCTTAGAGTTTACTCCCATTCAAAGAATGAAACCATGTTCTAGAAACCTGATGCAAGTGGGCAGTCCCTTCTGTTGTCTCTTTCTGCCTGATCTTCAAGCTAGTGATTGACAGCATCCCTTCCTTCCCAGACTACATATTCATGATTTTCAAGAACCGCGGCTGAAAAAAAAATTACAGCTTTCTTTGGCTCCATCTCTGCAGCCACGTTAGGTCACAATGTTACCCACGCTACAGGGACACCACACATTGTTTTGTGAACTGTCTTACCAGTCTCTGACTTCACAGCAGCACAACAGGCAGGCTGAGGGCAGAAAAATAGTGTTGTGTTTACATTTTTATCCTGAGCAACTAGCATGGTGCATGGCAGGTAATAAGTGTCTAATATTTGTTTGTTGGAATTAAAAGACAATTCTGAACCACAGTGACTTCATACTTCCTATTGTAATGAAAGAGAAATTTGCAATTTTGTTTCAATAGCAATTTTCTTCCTACTCTATTTCTGATTTTCCAGCAGGCCAGGTAAGAAGGTCAGCAAGGTTCCAGTATACCTGTGGAAATGCGTTTCTTTCATTAGTGAGCACCACTCCAGTCTGAATTTTCGGTTTCATGTCCTTAATGTAGAAAAATGTGTTTTTTTCCTTGGATTACTGAAAAAAAAGTTACATTTCATTTTCATTGCAAATATTAAAATTTTTCTTGAGACTTCAAAAAGAAAAAAGAAAAAGAAAAATGTGTTTTTTTAAAGATGAGGCCAAAAATAATGACGGTGAAAAATCATTAATTATTCTGAACTAATATGGGTTTTGTTCACTGTTTGGCTTTGACACTATTGTGTAAGCCTGAAGTATTAGGTTTTTGTTTTCTCTTGAGGAAGAAATGTAGAGGAGAGAACCAAAGATTTAGCAGGACTTAATTCACTCTGTAGGCCCTTTTTGTCCTCAAATCCACCCCCAGTTCTGTGGTGATGAATAATGCTTCTAGGAAAACAACAAAAAACAGAGAGGGAAATACTTAAAGCAAGTTATCAGCACTGCCATTAACAATATATCTTGTGGAGCATTGTGGGGAATATACTTCTTGCCATTTCCTTCTCTCTTTCTTACTTGGAGTGCATTAAACCCCTTCAGTGTGGCCCTTGGGTGCACTCCTATGGCAACCTTTCGAGTCACCTCCATGTATTTATTTTTACTCCTTGAAATCCTCACCCTGCAAAAAGTTAGTAAGGTAGAGGTAAAGACAATTATCAGCAGCTTTAGCTACATTATCGGGAAGATTTTTTTGTTCTTCTGCAAACACGGACCACTGGTCACTCACTACTAGTAAATGCTCTTTCTCTTTTCATGGTGCAATACTTTTCTGCCTTTCTTTAATGGGTCTTTGTTTTTTAGCATGTCTCAAACAGTGATTTCTGAATTTCATTGTGGTGTTTGAAAGATGTTACAGTCCCTGTTCTCTCATCAGGAATTTCTATTCTGTGTATGAACAAAAAAACATCACCTGCATCTGTGTGGAAGTCATAAGCCTCGTCACACTTCTGGTCTTAGACGCACTGCTGTGTGCAGCAGCTCTGAACTCTCCTTTTGCAACACTGCATTCCCCTATCAGACAGGCTGCCCTCTGACGTCCAAAAAAACAGCAGTTGAAGCCTTTGAGATTTTTTTTTTAGACCTAAAACCTCATTCTTCACTTGCTAGCAATTTAAAGTTTTAAAATGATACTATATTATCATCTTTAGAAATGTTCTATTTATGACACATTGCTTTCCCTTTCACTGTAGCTTTGTGGGTGGGTGCGTCATAGGAGTTGAGGCAGAAGAGAAACTTCATTAAATAATCATTTCGTACTCTATAATATATGCTCCTAATAAACGCATTGAAAGATTTAAAATATTCCAGGGAGGATATATTCATAGAGGCCATTTGAAATATGATTTGAGCAATTACAGAAATATATTTATCAAATGCGGACAACCAATCAGTATATTTCAAGGGAAACTACTTTCTTTAAACTTTGACTTCACTCCTTGCTCAGTGTTATAGCCAAGTTCTAACATTTCAGTTCTACTGCAGACTTAACCACCATTTACTTTGCCTCTACTATAGTCTGCTTAAAATACACATATATATTTTATATATATATTTAAATATATGTATATGTTTATATATATTTAAATATACATATATATTTATTAAAATATATATCAAGTTTATGGCAAACAGTGAAAATTAAACTGAAAAATGTATTCAATAATGAAATAGTTAAATGCAACAATTTATTACCCTGGGTTATCTTTTTGAATTGATTAATTAGACAGCATCACATAACAATTAATTTACTTTCAAACACTTATGTCTAGTTTGTCTTTCCTATCTCACCAAGAAAGGTAATATGCATGTTAAAGAATGTTTGAAAACGTAGTATGTTAAACATTTTATTAGTGTTATTAGCAAAAACCTGATATTTAAAGCCAGCAGACCCTAGATCTGACACAAAGATAAAAGTCTCCCTGATATTGTTGTTTTGCTTTGGAAAGAATCTCTCATGTGGCCTCTTACATAACAAATATGAGAGAGCCAGTACCCATTGCTTTGGAGAAAGCTTTTAACAGGTTTTTTGCGTTTTGTTTTGTTTTTTTAACAGAGATTACTTCACCGCAAATTTTCTTGGTATGTAGAATTCAATTTTCTGGGCATAATGTAAGACAATTAGCACAAGGCATGAAGACTTCACTGGGAAGAAAATAATTAAGATCCTAACTTCTTCCTTTTTAGAGAGAGAGGAGCCCAGACAGATGATCTTACCCCATTCCAGACTCACCATGTAACTCTATAGGTGAAAAATGGTTGTGTGAGTGATGTGTGTGTACGTGCTTGCATGTGTGTGCACCCATGAGTGTGTGTGTCTTGTGCATGTGAACTGAGACAGCTGTGTCATGATACAAGGCACAGAGGCTCACCAAGTCTCTTGAGCAGCCATCATTGGTAGTCTCCCATCTTGGTCGTCTCCCAGCTTCAAGGGAATGGTGTGTGGTTTACAGCTCTCGCACCTGGCAAGACCATCCAGGATAGCCCCCCAGTTCAACATCAATGGCAGCCCTTGAAGAATTAAATAAAAGCATTTCTTTGGATCGTGTGATTTTCACTGGCTTCACCGGGGCCTCTTTCTCATTTCACAGCATGAGCAGTGTGGCAGCACACTTTGGAACAACTAGTATCTGGTGGTGATTATGGATTCCTCAAGCTCTAAACTGGAACATCTACAAGCTGGCTTTAGGAAAGAAATGAGAGCAAATAGACCCGGGGGAACACAGTTTCTTTAAGCCAAGGGCAAGCACCGGTACGAGATACAGATGTAAGCTGTCAGTAACTGATGATCCTGGAACCTGGAGAAGTGAGTGTCTCTGTACTGGACAGTGGATCTAGGCAGACTAGCCCAACACCCACGACAGTCCTCCTCCTATCCTCTTGCACTGCTCACTCCCTTCTAATGTAAAGTTTGGTGGAGCACTAGTTTGTCTTGTTCATTAAGGAAATGTACCAGAAGAGAGTTAGTTGAATGCCCTACATTTTCCGCCTTGGCAGCTACAGTTGAAACTGTCACCTTTCCAACAGGGGCACCATGATGACACTTTGGATCCAGTGGTCAGAGTCGACTCACATTTATGCCCAATAGTTCTGTAAATACCTCGCCATTCCTTTTGTTCAGTATAAGTTTACCTAAGCAAGTAACCATGATTTCTTTCAGGGAAGGACTGGGGGAATCATTATCACATGTACATACTGTGGTATATCAGGATCTTTCCTCATGAGGACTCACGTTCTCCCATCAATTTGTTCCAGATCTGAGAACTAAACAAAGAACATAAACTTTTATTAGGATGATTGCCCTCTGCCTCCTGGTTCTATATTCTAATTCATTTTTTAAATTTAAATTCAATTATTCAACCTATAGTACATCATTAGTTTCAGATGTAGAGTTCAATAATTCTTCAGTTGCGTATAATACCCAGTACTTCCCACATCACATGCCTAATTCATTTTGATTGTGTAAGTTAGGCAGCACTCTTAGTGACTGTCCATACATCTTGTCTCTGTGAAAACTGTGTCTATTAATCATCTTCCTAGCGCCATGTAGACCAGGACCCCAGGCTGATATTCCAGTCTTACCATGTGTTACTGTAGTTGTACCTACATTGCTTCTGGTGGTTGATGCTGCCTTCTCTTATTTTGGGTTTCCATCCTACCCACCAGTACTGTGGAACCCAATTCTGTAACAGCATCTCTTAACCTTAGCCCTGGGCTACCACTAAGCTTCTCAATGATGCTGTATCATTCTAATCAACATACTCTCTAGCACATTGGTAAATGGCATGCCTTTCATGCTCTCTGTGGATCATAGTCAGCTGGTGTGTTTTCTGAGCTTATAGAGTTTATTT
Source organism: Ailurus styani (assembly GCA_002007465.1). Taxonomy (NCBI): domain Eukaryota; kingdom Metazoa; phylum Chordata; class Mammalia; order Carnivora; family Ailuridae; genus Ailurus; species Ailurus styani. Next base: position 213,769 of record LNAC01000833.1, on the reverse strand, counting down.
AGAATGCCCATTTCTCTTGTCATTTTGAGCCCTTCCTCTACTATCTGACATATGCATTTCTACTTATTATAATATAAACCATCCCTTTCCCTAGGTTCCAAGAGTCCTCCTCACAGCATAATAGCATGAGAGGTCTTGTGTCAGGCTTTAAATTCGTATCTGGGGAGAGTATTGCCATATCAGCAAACTTTCCCTTATCAAACTTAATATCCCGCCCCCTTTGATCCAGCAATGTTGAGATCCAGTTCCATATGTTCTGTCACAGTTGTTACCTGTACATGTTGTTGGATGCTGCAGTCCCATTAGCATCTAGCCCATTTCCTCTGTTAGCAGGCTCAGAGCAACTCTTATGTTGTCTTGTGAGACAGAAGTCTCTGTATCATCCTCAAGCAAGGGAGTTCGCTAGACTTTGTCAGGGAGGATTTTCCATTTCCAAAAGCCCGGAGAAGTGCTCTGGGTTCCCAAGTCCTAAGAGCATCGTATCAGATAACTCTATCCAAGTTTCAGGGTCCTATTCCTTCTCAGTCAGAGCCCAGACTTTGCAGGAGACATCCTGTGATTGAGAATTCTGGAGCTCTGCTTCCTTTCTGATCAAGTCTTAGGTCTCATCCTCATCCTCTGCCCTTTGGCTGCCAGAGATGAGGGTCTTCATATATGCTGCCAAGGAAACCATCTAATGGTAAAATTTGACTTCAATTACTTTAATTTATTTATTAATTTACTTATTAATCACTCGCAGCCTATTTTTATCTAACACAACGATATTACCTAGAAACAGCCATTTGATCTGATGGTCTTTAGAACTATTAATTTCCTTCTACTTCTCAAACACTTGAGATATTGCAAGCATTAATGAATTCCTTTCTACCCAGTTCACCACCTGTAAAGTTCTTCACAATTACACCCCCACAACATGCTAGGAGCTGTGTTCCCTGCCAGTTGGCCAACAGATGCTACAGTTCCAAAACTCCATTTTAGAGCCTACTTTCTAGGTCACTGCCAGAACTAAATCTTCTAGGTTAAGTTTACTATCTACAAAAACTGAAAAGGACATATGTATGCAAGGGACCGTATAGAGGGAAGGACATTTGGGAACCACTCCCGGGAGGAAGTGAAGAGAGCAGGACTGGCAGAAGGAAAAGTTGAAGTTCAATGTAGTTGGAGCAGAGGCCTCAGACCCTCAGACAAGTCCATAGAGAGCTCAGGAGTTGAAATAACACTTCAGAGTTTTCCAAATTGAGGTGCAGAGGTCAGGCCTTCTTCTCCCTCCATCAACTAGACATTGGATTCAGGCTGCTTCAAAGGAAGGGGTGTGCCCTTAACTGAGGGCAACTGAAGAGGTAACTGTGAGCAGCCCGCCAGCCTGAGATCTGAGGACCTCCACCCAGGAGGGAGTGTTTCTAGGTGAAGTTCCAAAGCACGTGCTACACAAGGTTCTTTGAACCATCAAAGTTAAAGAGAAAGAGAAAGCAAATATCCAGATAAAATTCTAGGGAAAATATTACATTGCACATTTTCTGAACAAAGGAAGTGAAGAGAGGAAAAGAGAACAAGAGAGGATGAGGTAACATCTTTCTACACCTGTTCTCACAAGCCATTGTGTCTTACACTTCATATATATGCTGAATGCATAAATGAGTGAAAAATGAGGCTACCTTTTCCATTCTATAAAAATATTGCATGCATATATTGTTCAGATTATAAGCATCTTCAAGAAATTCTGCTCACTTGTACTTATTATTCATGAAGATAGACTCTCTGATTGGTTTCTTGTAGCCTTTGCTGAATATTATCTCATAGCAAGAGCTAATCTGTGTAGGCACATTCAACATTTGGCAGGAATTTACTTTCCTTAACCAATGCCATACAGACAATTAGACTTTACTTCTTTTGAAAAGAAAAGTGAGATAAATGAAATATATTTAGTAAACTCATCATTTTATAGCTTTCATTGGTCTGTACCTAGTAATGTTAATGGTGCCTTAAAATCACTAATTAAATATATGCTTTGAAATAATTATTTAAATATTCAACCCATTATCATAATTTATATTAATAATATTTACTCACTTCTAACCACAAGACTTTAATTTTTTTTCTTAATTTTCTCAATGTTCATTTCAGATTGAACATTTTTTCTGTTTTCTGGTATATTAAAACTTTAAAGCATGATAAATATTTACCAAGTGTATTTAGATTTTGTAATTATATTTAGGAGCATTCTACATTTGAGCTATTATTCCACATAGTTTGAGGGTTTTTCTTTATGGAAGGTTTAATGATGCTGCCATAATAAATCATAGTCTTTAATTAAAAGGAGTTCTGTAACTCTAAATGTAAAATGCCTACCAACAAGCTATTTCAAGTAGTCCTAAATGTAAAGGCTTCCAAAGCATTTTCACATCATCCACAATAAAAAGAGTAGTTTGATGAGAAGTGTCATTTATATATTAGTAAAGTATTACAGGTTTATTCTGCAAGCCTTTTTGAACAGCTATTATCTGGTCAAAGTCTTGTGCTAGATGCTGTGGAAACAAAGCAGTGAATAGATCTCTTCATGAATGCTGTCGCATTGAATTAAGAGATGATGAAAATAATGTATCATAATACATAATAGAATCAGTAAAATAAAGTTAGTAGAAGCAAAGAGAAATGATCAAATTATTCCAATCCTAGGGATGAGGGAAGACTGTGTATTACCCTCTGTCATAATATTTATCTGATTACTATAACTCTTTCCTTCTCTGTCTTTCTCAGTAAGGGTGGGCTTGAATGTTCATCTCTTTAATTCCTGTGCATAGCATAGAGCTCTGAGCTAACAGATGATCTTCTAGCCTTTAAGTGAGTTAATACGTAAATAAATTATCTACACTTTGAAAGCTGCGTATCTGTTCCATAGAGAGGTTTCCAAAATGAGAGGAAGGTGTCAGCTGGTTCACACAAGTTAGTTGGTGTGATGTTTCATATTCACTTGGAGGAATTAGAGGCAGATGTTCCTGAAGTGATAAGTGGATGGCATATGTAGGATGCCTGAGATATCATACACAGGAACTTGACATCTCTTTGTTTTGTAGGTAAAGCATTGAGTATTTCTTCATAATTATATTGCATAATCTTAGAGTTTAACAAGATATTGAGTTACTTAAGTCACCCATTTGGATTCCTATTACTAACCTTTCTAATTCAATCTTAGAAGAGGAGATAAATGAACCAAAAGAAATCAAAGACATGGACTGGTTTTGATCTAATTAAGATAAGCCAGTTCCAGAAACAAGACTTTGAAGAAACCGGAATATATTTTTTAAAACTGTATCTTTATTAAATTCTGCCACATTTCAGGTAAATTAATATTTCTTCACTATGTTTCTGATTTAAAGAAACAGCCTTTCTGAAGGGTTTGTGAACAAAGATGTTACCCTAATAACTTTAGAAGTGAATACAATCTAGAAGACTAAAGGTAAAAGTAATTTGGTAAACGGTTTCCCACTGGCACATGGGTGAGCAATTTTGAAAGACCTACATATGGCTACATGGAACAGTTAAAGTAAATGGATAGTAAGCTTGTCACTCTTAGAGTGGGAAGAAAAGCAAGGGAGGAAGTTAGAATGACCCATGTAATAGATTGGAGTTACAGATGCTAATGAACTCATGTTTGGTTTAATATAGGTAGAGGTGCATGTAGTTGCAGATGCCTATGCATGGTTAGCATACATACAACCATCTAGTTAGCTTGTCAGCTTAGAGGGCCTAGAAACAATAACCTAACGGTAATGAACACACCTAGTCTGTAGATCTTGGTTTCTCACGCCATTCTCTAGTAAAAGGAACTAGAGTTTTGTGAGAAAGGGTTGATTCTAGGAATGAGGCAAGAAATATACAAGATGAACCTAGAGTATCTTGTAGCGCCAGAAAATAAATGCTCAAAAAAGATCAAATTTATAGGGTCCAAGACCCAAAGAAACCAGCTCCCAATGACCAAAGCTGGAACAATTTGAGCAAGAAAATTTATAAAGTATGGAGTTGAGTTAACAAAAATAATAGTGATGGTGTATCAACATCAATGTATTAATTGTGACAAATATACCATACTTAATCCAAGTTGTGAGTAAAAGGGGAAACTGAGTATAGGGTATATGAGAACGCTTTTAGTTAGTTTTCTTTTTTTTTTGCAATAATTTTGTAAATCTAAAAGTGTTATAAAATTAAGTTTATTTTTAAATATCACACACTTTCAACAGCTAAATATATGTTCGTGATTTATCTGTGGATAGATAACAATATCATAACCCAAAAATCATTGAAAGGTCTTATTTTCAAGATTTCAAGTCCATTAAACTTGCAAGATGTTCAAAGAATGTAGCCTAGGCCAATTTTATGCCAAAAGACAAACCCCACATTTCCAAGACAACTTTTAAGACAAATTTTTACCCGTAAAAACAAAACTAATGTTTTGCACTCACTGTCAGATTAAATTTCACATTGCTTTTAATCTTTATTGCTTGTATATGAAATACATTGCTGGTTTCAGAACAAAATTCACTTATACAAGTAAATGACTTTTGTGCTGTATATTTCCACACATTAATAGCATCATTTGCATGCTAAAGAAATGAAATTTTTATTCTGCTGTGGCCACCAAGGATTAATTTAATGAATTGAATAGAGTTTCAATTGCCTTCTGAGAGAGAAAAGGTTAAAAGGTACATTTTGCTAAATATTTAAAATCTTTAACCTTTGTAGTACAGATCTCCATGATTAAAAAGAGAGAGAGATAGGTACTTAAAGCACAGTTGTATCTTGCTTGAAATTTTTCCCTTTTAAATTCAGAGGAAATCTATATGATTCTTTGAATTAATACAGAGTATTTCTAACAAGACTATAATTCCTCTGTGAAAGAGTTTTCAAACATGTTTATCAGATTTCCTACAATTTCTGTTTTATCAAACCTGAGTGCATAGAGGAGGAACTTTTACATGTGGGCTAGCACCATTAAGAGTCTCCTACAGGCTTTTTCTTCTGCAGCTACACAAGATCATCTTAGAATTCACAATTTCCATCCTTAAATGAACAGCCTTCATAGTTCTATTTAATTTTTAATTTGGTTACTTGTGGAAAGATTAAGAACTATTTTTAATTTGTGTTCTTGGAACTTCCGTATCAATTTATTTGGTATTCCCATCACAAACTGTCAAACAGAACAAACCATATATTAGAGTTTTTTGTGATGCAATGGACACTATGAATAGCATCAGAACATTTATTTTGTTAAATACATTCTCTTCTCACAACAGATTAAAAGAAATCAATCAAATATAATATTGAGATATGTCTATAAATAGCTACGATACCAGTCTGAGGAAAACATTAAAACAATCTCGTGGTAGAAAGGAAGAAACATCAGTTTTAAGTGGTAAATTACCTTATAAAATGTGTTTTATATTCTTGATATAATTAGAGTATCTGGGCTTCAACATGTAATAAAAAAATACAAAAATTTAGAGTAGTATGTTTTCCTGAATCATTAAATTTAATCCAACCCATAATGTGCCTATTTAGTATTTCATTTAGCATCTTTTTTTAAAAGGCTTTATTTATTTATTTGAAAGGGAGAGAGAGCATGTGAGAGAGAGAAGGAGAAAGAATGAGCAGGGCAGAGGGGCAGAAGCAGAGGGAGAGGGAGAAGCAGACTCCCCAATGAGCAAGCAGCCCCAGGACAAGGCGGGGCTTGATCCCAGGACCCTGAGGTCATGACCTGAGCCGAAGGCAGACACTTAACCCACTGAGCCACTCAGGTGGCTCTTTTAGTATTTAGAAAGAAAGTAGACTCTTTTTGAGGTTAGACTAAAATGAACTTTTCATACACAAATACATTTTATTGTTCTATTATTTTTATACCTTTATATGGTCAATATATACATGTTAACACATCTGAAAGACAAAGGATGAAAAAAGTGTTTAATAAAAGGTTAACTGTTTACAGTATGCACTGGAGTCATTTCCTCCCTGCACTGCAAGTCTTTCCAGTATGTCACTCTGGTCCCTTTCCAGGGGGCTTTGAATAAGACCTGAGGCCCTACACTACTGGAAAGCCTTTCCAATCCAGCCAGACTGCACTTAATCCTTTCCAGAAAGAGGGCCATTTGTCTAACTATGACACCTGGTGCCTCTTACAGCCAATCTCTGTTGTCTGCTTTCTTTTCCTATGCATGGGTCCTAGTTGTTCTGTGCATGTCTCAAACTTTTGTTGAAACGGGACATTTTAGGTAATATATTTTAGCAACTCTGGCTATCGACTCCCACTTCCCTTTTCAGGGCTTTTTTTTATTGTTGTTTGCTTATTTATTTAGCGACTTGGCTAGAAAATTTTAGTGAAGTCTATTGTGCTTGCTGTGTGAAACCTTTCATTTGCTCCTCCTAAGGTAGAGCCCTGCGTGTGTGCACTGCCACCCAGAGAGGGCAGTTTTTTTAGAAAGCTAGACTCTCTTTGTCTCTTTCCCTGACCTGTCTAATAAGCTATCTGCTTCTACTGGTATCATACCCAGCTCTTAAGGCTCCACTAATTATGGCCAGAGGGCTTTATTGTTTTTGACAGTGTCCTCAGGCATAAATTAGTCCATAGTCTACGGGTAGGGGTGATTTTTAAAGACTGTCTTGGAGGTTTGTTCTGACTCTAGGAAGGTTTTTCTTGGCTATTTCCCTGCTTGTCTCTGGTAAACGAGCTGGCCTCAGGTTTAGCTTGGTAATTTCATAGAGCTAACAGTGTCCTCTTAATTATTTATCACCCAAATCCCCATTGTTTTTGAGAGTCTTCTTTCGGTATTGAAATGACTCAGACCGTATTTTCAAAAAATAAATTTATTTGGTGAAGGCTTTGGAGTTCTCTGTTTTAATGGACAGTCTGTTTCCCTGAGCAGCTGATCTGAATACTGGGCAGGGGCAGTAACCTCTGTTATTCTCAGCTGGAAAATCTGTCCTGCAAATGAACTAGGATGATGAGCAGAGCCCTAATATTTATGCCCAGGTAGGGCAAGCAACCAATCTAGGAGTGGAGGCTGGGTGGAGGAGGGAACTGGACTCACCAATAATGTAGCCTCAGCAACTCTGAGTTGGAGGGGATTCGAAATTATGGTGACCTACCCTTTCTAGGAAACGCAATGTCCCCGATTTGGAGCTGAAAAGAGAAGGAGTGCTGTCTTCTTGGACCTATCCACCCAGGGAAGAGCTTGTTAAGTTGAGCTGGTGTTCAACTTAACAGAAGGACTGTCGACACCAGAAGAGGGACTGGAGGAGAGCAGAAGAAGGAAGGGAGACGTGGCTCAGCATCCGCAGACTCTCAGAGTACTTACAAATTTTAGTAGATTTTCCTAAATAAATGTTTATTTATTTATTTCCTATATGCCCTTTGGATAATTTTCAGAGATTTTAAATAGTTATGTGTGTGTGTATGTGTGTGTGTGTGTGTGTGTGTGTGTGTGTACAGATATAGACATATAATTTTAGTCATCTTTCTACCCATCTATCTATCTATGCTTCTGTCACTGGAAAGCCTGTTGGTGGAACTCTTCATGCTGCTGTTCCTAAAGTGTAGCTGTGTTGATGTCATTAGTTTTTGAGCCAGCCATGGTAAGCCCAGGATCCTCTAATCTCGTGCTTTCTTTTAACCAAGTCAATGATAGGATCTGTAAGAGTTCAGTGCCGCTGTCTCTAGCTTCAGGGCCCTTTCTTGCCCCTCAAACTTTTCCCAAGAGAGTAAGAGTCTCAGGGTCTCCAAAGCCTGACTTAAACAGCAAGTGTGACTCTTAGCAACTTTCTATCTCTTACACACGTGAAAATATGCACCAAATTCTTGCCCTCAATGAGATATTAAAACTTATAGCTTATTTTTTGCTACAGAGGATGATTGTCTTCATGGATAAACAAAATGTATCATATTAAGCAATAAAAAGGAACAAACGATTGATTCATGCTTCAACATGGATGAACCTCAAAAATACCATGTTAAGGGAAAGAAACCAAATGCAAAATACTGCATTTTATATGATTCCACTTACAAAATAACGAGAGAGGGCAAATACATAGAGACAGAAAGAAGATTAATGGTTGCCTTGGTTTGGGGGAAGGAATGCAGATTGACTGCAAATAGACCCAAGAAATCTTTTTGGAGTAATAAAAGTGTTCTAAAATTGAATTTCTGTGATGATTGCAGAACTCTGTAATTTAGTAAAAATCATTGAATTGTACACTTAAAATGAGTGAATATGTGGTTTAAAATTATGCTTTAATAGAATTCTTAAAATATGATTATCTTATTTGTCCTTATAATCCCTGCATTTTGCACAATGCCTAAAACATTCAATTAATTAATAAAAAATTCCACGGCCCACAGATCAACTCTTGCCCAAACGGTAGTGTCAGTGGACTGGAGTGCACAAAGTATCCATAGATTCACAAAGCATAAGTTCACTATGCACTAGGAGAGGGAAATGAGTAACAAAAACACAAAATGCAAACAACAGTAAATTAGAGGCAACTCTTATCTGAGTCTCACTGATGATCAAGTAGATGGGTACTTTAACACCATTCCTCTCCAACCCATACAACATCTAAGGAGAAATAGAGGGAAAGAAGGATGAAAAGAAAAGGACCAGGACCAGGACCCCCTCTCTACTGACCATATTTCCATCAAAGGAGATCACTGCCATCTGGTTTTGTATTGTTACGATATCTAAAGTTTAAGTTTTCATTTAAAGAATCTCTGTAGCAAACAAACAAGCAAAAAGTACCTGAGTGGATTTAAATAAGCATGTTGATTTCAATGTCAATTGATTTTAAACAAATTATTTCCTAATCGATCTTATAGATCATCTTCTCAGGAGGCTGTCATTGACCTGGAACACCTTCCACTAATCCATAACACAGGAAAAAATACAGAACGGTTTGGGAAAAGCTGGGCAAGGACTTCCTCATTCATCATTCTACTCCTGGGAACACAGTAGGTTCTTAAGTATTTATTGTATGATTTAATGAAATCTTGAAGTTACTAAAACACAACGCCAAACAAACTCAGTGTTGTAGCAAACCCTGCAGCTCTTAATTAGGTGAACAAAACACAATATCCATTTGCCAGTTTGCATGGGTTTCATTATTCTCTTGCTCACACTGGATGTTGGTATGTTAAGAAACTTACTGAATAATCAGTGATGGGCTTTACACCTGCTATGCTGTTCACAGGAACATTTTGTCCGATAAAAAAACAATAGAAGGCCAGTATGCAAACTAGTTTTTCCAATTCAAACACCACAAAACTCAATATCTAATGATAATATAAAACTATCCAAAAGTCCATTTCTCTTATTCATAAAGTATTAACTTTACAGGATATAAGTATGTCTTATATAAGTATTTACATCCCACAAGCATCCAGTTTCTGACCTGCCCCTAGATAAGAGCCTTTTGCCTTCTGCTTTTTATTAATTTAGGCATTTCACTTCCCATATAAGTGAGAAGAAAAGAGAATGGAAACAAAATTTAAATGAGAAGTTTTTGTGATTTGATTATAATGCCAATAAAAATTTTGGTATGGGTTGAAGTTGAGAAATATTGCTAAATGTAGTTTTTCAATTATCTCTGGATTTCAATTATTCAGGGATCCCTCTCCTTTATTAGAATAAATAACTGTGAGTTAATGTAACTTATTTGGATAGAATTTAAATCGCACCATGCTCAACTTCATTATCTGGAACTGGGCTTTCATTTTCAAAAACTGAAGGGAATTTAGGAAATTACATTATTGTTACTTTCCCTTTCTTTAAAAAAGCTGACACAAAGTGTTTCATGCATCAAGAAAACAATAAACCAGAAAGATTGTCAGACACTTTTTAGTACTTCACAGATTCTAAGATTTATATTCTATCATATTCCTCAAAATTAATGGCTATGATACTTGAAAAATGTTTTGAGACATAAAAATATGCATAGATATACAAGTTTCACTTGTATATTACATGCACATACATGAATAAGCCATACCAGAGTTTTGAAAGAAATTTCTAAACTTCAGTAATTAAATATGAAAGTATTGCACAAACATTTACTGCCTTCCTGAATGGACATTCAACATTACACATGTCATCAGAAGGTCTTTATTGAATCACTGTGGTTAAGAACATGGGCCAAGGATTTTGATCATGACCTTCAGCAAATTATTTGACTTCTTAAGTCTTAGTTTCCTTCTGAGTGACATGGATATATTAATGGCATTTTGTGAGAAATAGGTTACAAATACATGTAAATATAAACACATGTGTTATATATACATATATACAATAGACATGTAATATCTATATTTGCATAATGCCTTGAACACAGGTAATTAAATAAGAGCTGTACTATGATTATTATTACCATCTTTGACTCCTTTCTTTTCCTTATGTCCATATCAAATCAGCTGAAAAATCAAGAAATCAATTTCTATAGTGTCTCTCAAATGTATGCAGTCCTATTTTTCCCTTCCGCTCGTCTTACCTAAGACCATAATACCACTTCCTGATCTATTGTTATAGTCCCATAACTGTTCTCACTCCCTCCAATCTCTCCTCTTGTACCCACAGTCCTGCAAAAGATACCTTTAAAAACACAGTTAATCATGTATCACTCTGTGGAAAAAAAAGCTTTAATATTTCACCATATATCACTAAAATAGAGCGTCACATTGGCACTTAAAGTCACAGTGTGATCAAATCCACATTTCCAGTGTCTTCACCCTCTAACCCACTTTCTGTCTTCCTCTCTTATTCACCAGCCAAAAACATCCTAAGTAATACTACCTGCCTGATGACAAGCTCTGGATTTTCCCAGTTCACAACCTTGCTTGAATTATTTTCACTATGCTTAAAATCCCTCCCTCTATTTATGGTGAAGACTGAAAAAACCTAAAAAGACACCTAGAGGGGCGCCTGGTGGGCTCAGTCAGTAGAGCATGTGACTCTTGATCTTGGGTCTTGAGTTTGAGCCCTACATTGGCAGTAGAGATTACTTAAGATAAAAAAAAAAAAGGGGGACACCTGATTCTGTATCCTAGTGCCTTATGAGGTCTCCACAGGCACTGATTCAAAACCATCTTCCAGAACTCCTGTATTATGCATTTTAGCATGCCTCACATTTGCTGGAGCACTGCATCAGAGCAGGCTTTTGTTTATCTAAAGATTTCTTAGATTGACCCTTTATTATGACTACATGTTTGATATTCCAATACAATTCTGACACTAAACAAGGGCTTTTAGATTTCCTGACAATGATCTTGAAAGAGCCTCATGTGAGTAAGACTCACTAGCTCTAGAACACTAGCCTGAACAAATCATTCAAGTCCAATTTATATAAGAGGGAATTTGGAACAATGGGTTCCTCTCTTCCTCTCTACTTTAACTAATGTGTCTCTCAAATTTCTACCATATATTGTATCTCTCTCAAGAAATATTTCAAAGCCTCTTTAATTGGAGTATTCTTTTCTTCCCCTGCAATCCAGCTGAACCTTACATCTTTCCTATAATTCAGATCACATACCCCTTTTTCAGAATTTTTTATATTTGTGCCTTTTACTTTTACTATATCACATGCTCTTAGATAAAGCATTTATTTTACTCTCTATGATACCTACATCAGAATATATCTCATAGCAAATATTCAATACACACATGACGAGTTGAATTGATAAGGATATCACCTAATATTTATAAAATAATTTATTCTTTTGAAAACAAATTATAGATATAGACATATGGCAGAACAAGTAATACTCTCAATGCCCAATTCTAGATAGAACATTGAGACCTAAAGAGTCATAGATATATTACTTCAGAACAAGAAGCCTTGTTCTAACAGCTTACCCAGAGTTTTCCCACAACCTTCAAGAGTTTTCTAGCCTCAAGTATAGATACCTATGATTCAGAATTTTGTGATGATACTCTAATGTTGTAGAGATAATACAGAAGTCAAGTCATGGCCTTACATATGCATCTATCCTCTCCTACATGGAAATAATCTTATTGTTCATAACAAAAATAAATGGTTAGAATGAAGAAGAGATGGCCGTAATGCTATGTTACACCACATAGTACTTCAGAAGGAAGGGGTAGAACTAAATGTGTTAACCTGAAAGTGTTTCTGATATGAAGTTAAATTAAAAATTGTTTCAAAATGACAAAACCACGTTGCATCACTCATACATTAAAGCTATAAAATACAGGATACCACATATTCTCTAGGACTACATATGTATTTATGCAAATGCATAGTAAATGGTCTAGAAGAATATGTACCAAACAGAAGTCATTAGCTCTGAGAATCAAGGAGAGGCAGACTGAGGTTGGGATGCCAGCCATGGAATTGAATATCAGAAGTTGCTTCCCCCCCCATTTAAATAATGTTTTCATTTTTTTAACAAGTAAAATGTTATTTTGGCCCTAAGCCAGAGGCCAGTGTTCAAATCCTGTCTCTGCCATTTGCTACTTGTGTGAACATGAGAAATACATTCTCTCCACCTGTTTGCCATCTATAAAATCTTTAAAATACACCCACATGATAGACAATGTTGCCTTCATTGGCACACAAACACTTTTTAAAAAGATTTAATACTTCGGTTAACCAGCAGAATCCTTAAATAGAAAACAGATATCCAAATTCCCCAAAACATATATTTATATGTTCCATATTATATCTGGGAGTTTCTGTATACTATAGATTAGACTCTGGAAATGAAAGTTAACAGTACCAATTTAGAGATGCCATCAAATTAAATTATGTCCTAATCATTATGTTCTAATGTTATAGGTTAGAAAATCTTTCAGACACTACTAAAATACTACCGAGATCTTCATGTGGAAAATTCAGCAAAAATTTAATAAACTCTTTATCTATTTGAATAATTATGTTGAACACACCTTCTCATATCTGATAACATGTTCTCCTTAAGAAAGAGTTCTCTTCTTCAGCATAGGGAGCAAGATGGTGGAGGAATGGGAGACCTAAATTTCGTTTGGTCCCAGGAATTCAACTAGATAGTAGTCAAACCATTCTGAACACCTACAAACTCAACAGGAGATCAAAGAAAAGAATAGCAGCAATTCTATGAACAGAAAAGTGATCACTGTCTGGAAGGTAAGATGTGTGGAGAAGTGAATCTGAGGTGATATACGGGAAGATAGACAATGAAGGGGGAGGGAGACTCTTTCAACCAGCTCCTGGCAAGTGCTAGAGCAGTGGAGCACAAAATCGGAACTTTTAGAAGTCCACTCCACTGAGAGATGTCTCTCCAGTGGCTAAGCGGGGAGTGGAGCCCTCACAGGGACAGTGTGGTCTCAGGACCCACAGGGTCCCAGAAATACCAGGGGTGTCTGAGTGTGGCAGAGCTCCCAGGTATGAGAATGGGGAAACAGCTGCAAAGATGGAGCCAAGGGGGGGCTTTCAGCTCAGGGTTACATTAAACCATGATCCAAGGAACAGTGGGGCCACTGCTCTTCCAGCAGGGAGCCCCACAAGTTGCAGAACTCGGAGACTCACCTTTCTCCACTGGGAAGAGTGGCATGGGAGTGTGCTGTGGGATCTGCTGGGTTTGGAGACTCCAAACTGGGCCTAGTGCCAGAGATAGAAATGCTCGGGCACAGGCTGGGTGAGCTCAGAGTGCAGCAGAGACCAGGGAGATGGGAGGGATTGACTGCTTTTCTCTGAGGGTGCACTGAGGAGAGGGGCCCCAAGCTCTCAGCTTCTCTGGGCCGAAGATTGGGCGGCTGCCATTTTCATTCCTGTCCTCCGAAGCTGTACAGAAAGTGTTTAGGAAACAAAAGCTCCCAAGAGCAAACCCGAGCAGATTACTTAGCTTGGCCCCTGGAGAGGGCAGTGCAATTCTGCCCTGGGCAAAGACATTTGAGAATCACTGCAACAGGCCCCTCCTCAAGAAGATCAGCAAGAACATCCAGACAAGACAAAATTCACTGATCAATGAGAACCACGGAACTCCAGAGCTAGGGGAATATAACACATAGAATTCATGGCTCTTTTCCCATGATTCTTTAGTTTTTCAAAGTTAAATTATTTAAATTTTCTTTATTTTTTTCATTTTTTTTATTTTTGGAATTTTTCATCTTTCCTATTTCAACCATCATCTTATCAATACTTTTTTAGAAATCTTTTTTAATTTTAATTTTTACATTCATATACTATCCTTTCATTGTATTTAACCAAATTTTTGGTATATATATATAGATATAGATATAGATATATATGCATATGTATATATATAGGTAGATAGATACATATATGTAGGGATCTATCTACCTATATATATACATATATATCTATATCTATATCCATATGTTTTCTTACTTTAAAATTTTGGGATACTGTTTCTTCTAACAGACCAAAATATACACTAAATCCAGTGTATGGCTTTGCTCTAGTCTCCCGCCTGATCACAGTCTCTCCCCTTTTTTTTTTTAATTTTCTTTCTTTCGTTTTCAACCAACTTCTTACCAATTACTTTTTTAAAATTTTTTTATATTTTCATCTTTACAGTCATATTCCACCCCTTCATCATATTTACCCTTATTTTTGTATGTATGTAAGTTTTTATTTCTTTAAAATTTTGGGAGGCAGTTTCTTCTAACAGACTAAAGCACACCCAAAATCAAGTGTGTGGCTCTGTTCTATTCACCATCCTGATCATATTTTTTTTCCTTTCATTCCCCCCCAGTTTTGGGTTTCTTCTGAATAGGTTAGTGTATATTTTTCTGGAGTCATTGTTACCCTTTTAGCATTTTGTTCCCTCATTCATCTATTCTTCTCTGGACAAAATGACAAGATGGAAAAACTCACCTCAAAAAAAAGAACAAGAGATAATACCGACTGGCAGGGACCTAATCAATATGGACCTAATCAATTAGAGTTCAGAATGACAATTCTAAAGATATTAGCTGGGCTTAAAAAAGCACAGAAGATACTAGAGAATCCCTTTCTAGAGAAATAAAAGAACTAAAATCTAACCAAGTTGAAATAAAAAAGCTATTAATGAGGTGCAATAAAAAAACGGAGGCTCTTACTGCTAGGACAAATGAGGCAGAAGAGAGAATTAGTGATATAGAAGACCAAATGATGGAGAATAAAGAAGCTGAGGAAAAGAGAGATAAACAGCTACTGGATCATGAGAGGAAAATTTGAGAGATAAGTGATACCATAAGATAAAACAGTATAAAATATTTGGGAACCCAAAAGAAGAAAGAAAGAGGGGGGCAGAAGATATTTTGGAGCAAATTATAGCAGAGGACTTCCCTAATTTGGGGAAGGAAACAGGCATCAAAATCCTGGAGGCACAGAGACCCCCCCCCTCAAAATCCATAAAAATAGGTCAACATCCCATCATCTAATAGTAAAACTTACAAGTCTCAGTGACAAAGAGAAAATCCTGAAAGCAGTTCAGGACAAGAGGTCTGTAATATGCAATGGTAGAAATATTAGATTGGCAGCAGACCTAGACACAGAGACCTGGTTTAGGTTTTATTTGCTCTTCATTCCCCAAATCAGACAAAGACCCCATCAAAAAGGAGAATGACAGACCAATATCCCTGATGGACATGGATGAAAAAATTCTCACCAAAATACTAGCCAATAGGATCCAACAATACATTAAGAGGATTATTCACCATGACCAAGTGGAATTTATTCTTGGACTGCAAGGTTGGGTCAACATCCTCAAATCAATCAATGTGATACAATACATTAATAAAAGAAAGAAGAAGAACCATATGATACTTTCAATAGATGCAGAAAAAGCATTTGACAAAGCAGAGCATCCTTTCTTGATCAAAACTCTTCACAGTGTAGGCATAGAGGGTAAATACCTCAATATCATCAAAGCCATCTATGAAAAATCCACAGTGAATATCATTCTTAATGGGGAAAAACTGAGAGCTTCTCCCCTAAGGTCAGGAACATGGCAAGGATGTCCACTATCACCACTGCTATTCAACATAGTACTGGAAGTCCTAGCCTCAGCAATCAGACAACAAAAAGAAATAAAAGACATCTGAATTGACAAAGGAGAAGTCAAACTCTCATTCTCTGTGGATGATATGATACTTTCTTTATGTGGAAACCCAAAAGACTCCATTCCAAAACTGCTAGAACTCATAAAGGAATTCAGTAAAGTGTCAGGGTATAAAAAAAATGCACAGAAATCAGATGCATTTCTATACACCAAGAACAAGACAGAAGAGAAATTAAGGAGTCAATCCCATTTATAGTTACACCCAAAACCATAAGATACCTAGGAATAAATCTAACCAAAGAGGCAAAGAATATGTACTCAGAAAACTATAGAATATTCATGAAAGAAACGGAGGAAGACACAAAGAAATGGAAAAACATTCTATGCTCATGGATCGGAAGAACAAATATTGTGAAAATATCTATGCTACCTAGAGCAACCTACATATTTAATACAATTCCTATCAAAATACCATCAACCTTGTTGAAAGACATGGAAAAAATAATCCTAAAATTTGTATGGAACCAGAAAAGACCCTGAATAGCCAGAGGAATGTTGATAAAGAAAACCAAAGCTGGTGGCATCACATTTCCAGACTTCAAGCTCTATTGCAAAGCTGTAATCATCAAGACAGTATGGTACTGTCACAAAAACAGATACATATATCAATGGAATAGAATAGAGAGTCCAGAAAACGACTTTCAACAATACGGTCAACTAATCTTCAACACAGCAGGAGCAAGTGTCCAGTGGAAAAAAGACAGTGTCTTCAACAAATGGTGTTGGGAAAATTGGACAGCCACATGCAGAAGAATGAAACTGGACTACTTCCTTATACCACATGCAAAATTAGACTCAAAATGGATGAAAGACTTCAGTGTGAGACAGGAATCCATCAAAATCCTTGAGGAAAACACAGGCAGCAACCTCTTTGACTTCAGCCACAGAAACTTATTCCTAGAAACCTTGCCAAAGGCAAGGGAAGCAAGAGCCAAAATGAACTATTGGGACTTCATCAAGATAAAATCTTTTGCACAGCAAAGGAAACAAGTCAACAAAACCAAAAGACGACCAATAGAATGGAACCAATATTTGCAAATGACATATCAGATAAAAGGCTGGTATCCAAAATCTATAAAGAACTTATCAAACTAGGGCACCTGGGTGGCTCAGTGGGTTAAAGCCTCTGCCTTCGGCTCAGGTCATGATCTCAGGGTCCTGGGATCAAGGCCCACATCGGGCTCCCTGCTCAGCGGGGAGCCTGCTTCCTCCTCTCTCTCTCTCTGCCTGCCTCTGCCTACTTGTGATCTTTCTCTGTCAAATAAACAAAATCTTAAAAAAAAAAAAAAAGAAAAGAAAAGACATTTCGGCAAAGAAGACATCCAAATGGCCAACAGACAGATGAAAAAGTGCTCAACATCACTCGGCATCAGGGAAATACAAATCAAAACCACAGTGAGATACCACCTCACTCACACCAGTCAGAATGGCTAAAATTAAGAAGTTAGGAAATGACAGGTGTTGGGGAGGATGCAGAGAAAAGGGAACCCTCCTACACTGTTGGTGGGAATGCAAACTGGTGTAGCCACTCTGGAAAACAGTATGGAGGTTCCTCAAAAAGTTGAAAATAGAGCTACCCTGTGACCCAGCGATTGTACTACTGGGTATTTACCCTAAAGATACAAATGTAGTGATCCAAAAGGGCATGTGCACCCGAATATTTATAGCAGCAATGTCCACAATAGNTGGAGGTTCATCAAAAAGTTAAAAATAGAACTATGATCCAGCAATCACACTACTAGGTATTTACACAAAGGGGAAAAAAAAATACTAATTCAAAGGGATATACGCATTCTAATATTTATGGCAGCATTAGCTACAATAGCCAAATTAGGGAAATTGCCCAGTGGCCATCAATTGATGAATGGATAAAAAAGAAGTGGTATAGATAAAAAAGAGGTGGTATATATATATATATATATATATATATATATATATATATATAAAGAAGATGTGGTGTATATATATATATATATATACATATATATATATATATGGGAATATTATGCAGCCATCAAAAAAGAAATCTTGTCATTTGCCAAAATGTGGATGGAACTAGAGGGTATTATGCTAAGCAAAATAAGTCAGTCAGAGAAAGGCAATTATCATATGATCTCACTGATATGTGGAATTTGAGAACCAAGGCAGAGGATCATGGGGGAAGAGAGGAAAAAATGAAAGAAGATGAAACCAGGGAGGGAGACAAACCATAAGAGACTCTTAATCTCAGGAAACAAACTGAGGGTTGCTGGAGAGGAGGGGGGTGGGAGAGATGGAGTGGCTGGGTGGTAGACACTGGGGAGCATATGTGCTATGGTGAGCACTATGTATTGTTTAAGACTGATGAATCACAGACCTGTACCCCTGGGGCAAATAATACACTATATGTTAATTAAAAAGAAAGAAAGAAGAAAAGGAAAGAAGAAAGAAAGAAAGAAAGAAAGAAAGAAAGAAAGAAAGAAAGAAAGAAAGAAAGAAAGAAGAAGAAGAAAGAAAGAAAGAAAGAAAGAGAAGAAAGAAAGAAAGAAAGAAAGAAAGAAAGAAAGAAAGAAAGAAAGAAAGAAAGAAAGAAAAAGTGTTCTCTTCAATGGTGGCAAATTGCTTTTCTCTGTTACTGACTTCTCAAGATCGAAAATTTCTGACACCCAGCAAAATGGTTTCCTAGAGTCTCAATATATACGTAAAGGTGACAGAAGTTGCTCAAATGGTTAATCCAAAATGAAATCTACATCATGGCTAAATGGGTCTTAAAAACCTAGTTACTACTGTATAAAGAAAACAAAGGACTTTCTGCCTTAACTCAGTGACATTGCTACTTTATTTTACATGCCTAGTTTAGTTAAAAATAAGGCTGTGCCAACTGGAAATATCAAGCCTTGTTTTGCTCGGACAACTAAATGCCTTAAAACCTGGTAAACCTCACCCATTTTTTTGTTTGTTTTTCTTAATGTTCTTGTTGAAAACCCCATAACTGAAAACAATTTTGTTTAGCATTATCTCCCAATATTTCCTGAGCGTATACTGTGGGCCAGGAATTATGCTAAGTACTGGTAGTATAGATAGGAATATGTGACATTCTTGGCTTTATAAAACTTGCAATCTAGATAGAAAAACACACAAGCAAACAAGGTTTGTTTTTTTTTTTTTTAAGAATTTGTCTGTTAGAACTACGGCTGATGTGCCATAGTCACACACACACAGTTCTTTAAAAGTAATTACGTTAATCCTTAAACATATTATTTTGGAAAAAGGGTGGCAAATTTAATCCAAACAATACCAATCATGTTATATACAAATTATTTGTTATCAGTGAAGGGTTTTTTTTTCCCCAAAGCCTGTTTTTCTGCCTCAAGATATTACTTTTCATTTTTCTTCTAGCCTGATCTTTATATTGTAAATATTCCTCCAAAATTCATTGTGAAGACATTGCAATGAGAAGATCCATTCACTAGGTGATTTTCTTTTGGGCTCTGCCTTATCTAAGATCAGAAGACTTGGATAGATCTTGATTAGCATACCACTTTTTGTCATGGAGCCACAGGATATCTCTACCTCAAAATCTTAGCATTTAAAAAGCAGTTGAGAATCTGTGAGGATTACTGTCCAGTGGACACCTGTTATAAATCGGAGAAAGCGATACCTTGGCAACATTACTTTCCAAGTGTTTCTGTTTGATATAATCAGGTCTGACCACCAGCTTCTGTTTCTGCCAAGTCTATTATGTATCATTTTTAGTTGATGTAATTCTTTTAAAGCCAAATCAGAGTGCTGTGCTGTAAATAAAGCTCACTCTTTTTCACAGCAGGCAACTGTATGATTACTCCTACTAACTTTATTTCTCTACCCCTTCCAAACCAACCATATCACCAAGGAGGTGCCTGGGTGTAAGAGGAAAAGAATAGAGCGTTCCTGAACTGTAATGATGTGTACTTTATCAGCCATTGACTTGCACAATGAAAGAAGTAGTAATTGCCTGATGATGTGTCAGGTGACCTTTGGGTTTTACATATAAAAGAATTCAGAGGCAATAATACAGAACAAGTAAAAGTGACATTTTCAATATCACAGCTGGAGCAGAACAACCTACTATTTAGCCTACTATTTCCTTGTGAACACTGAGTACTTGGGTTGGCTTTTTCATCATGTCACAAATTTGACTGCATTATTTGGACTTTTAAAAAGTTGTAAATAAGCACTATGGTTACTGATTTCAGATAAATGATTCTGATCTTGGATATTTTCAGTCTTTCCATTCTCTAAGCTCCTGTAGTGTCTACAGTCTGAATCACTCAACCCAGCACTTAATTAAATGTAAGCCTTTAATTGCATTCTTGGGTATAAAACAGAATCTTCCATTCTGTTGTAACACTGACTGACACTGACTGGCACATAGTAGGTTTCTGATAAAAAACAACAAAAAAAAACCCAAACCTTTGGATTGTTTCAATCTCTTAGTTCCTGACCTGTTACACTCACTACTCAGATGGTTAAAATATTGCAGCAGGAAGCAACGTTAGTCTACTTTACAGAGAGCAATATTAAGCAATTTTCAAAGGAACAGTAGGCTCTTGGCAAAAAAAGAAACAAACTCACAAATCCTGAAATAATTTCCTTTCTGCTACCTATGGGCCACGCTGCAGTTTGATGCAAGATTCAGAGAGACTTTCAGGCCTCTAAATATTTCACAAGAGGGGAAAAAACAGTGTTCCAATCTCAAGAAACATTGAAGGAAACATAGCATTGAAAGACCACATTGAAAAAATTGTCTGTTTCTGAATCAGGAACACCAGTGGCCCATTACTCTAAAAAAGACCACACATATACAAAAAATTTTTAAAAAATTCAAGAAAGTTTGAAACAGGCTAAAAATTAAGAAAAATATATTGGTATTTTCATCAAATAAAAACTAAAATGAACAAAAACCTTTATTTATTGACTGCTTCTATTGAGTCTATATAAGATTGCTTTATAAGTACTATGAGCCTAGATATTAATTTATTTCCTAATATATTCTGGATAACCTAAACATGTATTAAAGATGATACAGAATCCCTATTTCTCAGTAAAAAGTCATTAATTAACAGGCAAGGAAAATTGTCCTTATTTCTAACATGTACTGATTTAGTAATTAAAACCATGATATTCTGAGGCATAAGACAAAGTTCTTAAGTATTTAAAGTAGGAATTGGACAGCTGTCCAAAAGCAAAGCAAAACAAACCAAAATTCTCATGGATTTATATAATCTCATCCATTCCCAAATGGCTCTTGTTAAAATACCATTTACCTTATGTTAACCCAAGAAAAATCAAGCAGTTTTGTTCCCTTCCCTCTCGATTGCCCGCTGAGTGATAAGAATATTTATGGTACCATAAGGCCTAGATGAGGGATCAACACCAATCCTTCCCCACTCTCCTCTCTTTCTTGGCAAACGTCTCTTACCACTAAAACCAATGTGGTTTCCACTCAATCCCTCAGGCCACTGAACTCCCACCCTTTGAAAGGAACTCCAGAAGCCATTAGACCATTCTAACAAGGGACAGTAATTCACCTCAATATACCCTTCAAATCTGTTAAATAAACGAGGGTAAGCTGGGCGTCTCTTCTGTGCTGGAGTTCAACTCCTGGTTCAAACAATTGTGAGAAGTTAGAGTACAGATACACCAACTGCACTGCCACCTGCTGTTCTTTGTGACAGGTGCCACTAGCCCTTGACACTGAAAAGCAGAGCATTGTCACCCAAAGCCAGGCAGCTCAGGAGTTTGGGGATATATATAAATATATATACATATTTGTGTACATTGGCCTGAGGATTTATGCTAATGCCAAGAGTAATAGCTAATAACCTCTGCTTCCAAACACATATTTGCAAAACTGTCAAGCCAAGGTGGCATTTCTGCATTAGTAGAAACAGTTGCCTTTTCCAACATCAGGCATGGCTTAGTTTTTAAATTTTTGGTGTAAATTAAAACAAACGACAGTTCTTAGGATTACTCATATGAAGAAAGGAAGCTTTGGTTTCTCACTTTCTGGACAAATATATATCATAAGCATATTTTTAGGAGTCCTGCTCAACTCCATCATAAAGATCCTCTCTTTGATAAGCACTAATGATCTATTATTCAAGCCAAAATGTTGTAGGCTTTGTGGATTTCACTTAATATTCAGACCAACTGTCTCATGACTATGTAACATCTCACATCCCGTCAGTGTCTCCAGCTCGAGAAAAGTTGGGTACGTTTTTCTCTTATTTTTGAATTGTGAAATTCCAATAAATGTGAATCAAAAGAAGAGTTAACCCTTTTATAAAATTAGCTATTCCGGGCTGTTTGCTGAGTGATTAAGAACAAACTATTAATGAGAAACTGCATTCCAGATTGAAAGGAAATCCATACATGGCACCTTCATCAGAAGGAAAGTAGACACAAACGTCAGATTTGTACTTTCTGCTCCCATGGGGCTCTCCTTTGACAAGTAGCGCCACCAAGGGAAAAAAAAAAAAAAGATAAACCTCTCATTATCAGCCCAAGCACACAATATGGATATGGTAGCTGGATTGAGTGGGAGAAAATAATTGGGTTGGAATTTATTTTTATAATATGAGCATGGAGGCATTTTCTATCTTTATTTTAAAAAGAAAGATGATTCCAGTTTAATGCTGTTGTTGATTGAGCCTGTTTTCTCATCTTTTGGGGATAACTTCCCCATGAGTGAGCTAAAGGGAAACTTGTACAGTTCATAAATACCCGCACATTACTAAACCTCTCCCCTGTACCTTCTGAGGCCAGAATTTCCAGATAGATACCGAGGGACCCTGTGATGATGCATTGGATTAATTCACCAGCCTCTCACTTCTTTAAGTTTCTAAGAGACCAAACCTTTAAAGCTGACATATGGGAGAGTTGTGATATATTGCATTAATTCTGTAGCCCCTTACTTTCATTTTAGGTCCTATGTGTTTCAATGGACATTTGTCTCCATCACAGCCACATCACACCAAACATTTGATTTGTCAGTTCATTTGGTCAAATACCACTCAACACAAGAAGTGCTCAGGGAGTAGAAGAATCTAGCTCAAGATCTGCAGCCATTTTCTGAAGTTGACCCAAATGGCTTTTTGCTTCCAGTGTCTCAGAATCCTGCCTCTGTAGTTGTCCTGCCTTTGATCCATCTAGGAATTCAAAGTGATAGTTTGGGGTATTCTCCTCTCTTCTTTTCCTCACTAATGAATCTATAGCAGCATGAGTTTTCCATGTTCTGTGTAATGCTAAACATCAGGGTTTCACTTTATAGTCTCACTTCTTCTGGTGTCATTCCTTCTGCTGTATAGTCTCTGCCTAAGATTATAGTTTAAATATGTTTCCTAAGCTTTTTCTGCAGTGCTGGGCCTGGAATGTAAGTTTATTATGGACAGTGGAATAAGCAGAGATCAGAAAAACACTGAGAGCCCTCCATGAGCTCCGCCACCGCATGTGAGATGTTCAGAAACTGACTCTAAAGCAATTAATATTTGTAGTTTGTATCTAAAAACATTTTCATGTATAGTAATTCACATCATCCTCATAGAAGAGTGAAATGAAGTGATTATCAGTCTCAGCATCGATTTACAATGAAGAAACTGAGTCTTTGCCAGGTTGAATCACTTGTCCACGGCATGCAACTTGTACAGGACAAAACTGGGAATTTAACCAGGTCTAACAAGTGCTTATCTTTCCCCCAAGCCATCTTGCCCTCCAGCAGAAGTTAGAAAAACTGGGGTTTCAAACGCTAATGTACAGATTACCAAATCCACAGTGGTTATGATCTAGTGAGCCCTTCCAGCACAGAACAGGGAGTGAATATCTGCATGAAATATGCATATCACTGCCCTTAAAGGAAATATGAACTCTTTCAGAATAAGTGGGCCAAACGCAACGTATCGTGCTCTGTATAGCTGCCATTTTGTAAAACTCACACAATAATCACCTATTTAATGTTTGTCTTCCCTGTGAAACTGTAATCTCTGCAAAGGGAAACAACATCAATCCTCCTGTGCATTCATACTGAGATGGAAACTAAAATAATTCTCCTTTCATTCTAGATTCCGGCCAATGTCAGCTCTAGAGTTTCTAGGTCTACTGGGACTGTACTACAAGCCTCTAGTTCATCCTATGCACAATATTGAAAAATAAGATAGTTTGAACAATGGATTCTCTGAATCCATTACACCCAGGCATGGAGTATCTGGCATAAGTCAATATCCACTTCTTACTTCTACAATGAACACTCTGAAAAGAATCCTTTCAAAGATAGAAAACGATTTGACTGGTGTGAAACGATAGGCTGTAGAGGCCCGTGGGCATCATTGAAGAGTACCTGATGAATAGGACAGAATAAGGAAAAGAAAGTCAGGAGTTATGCAGATTAGATGGGAGAAGCAATGCAGTGTCTGGTGAGAAACTCAACGGAAACCAAACCCAAGAACAACAACAAACAACAAAATCATGAGTTACTCAGGAGAAGCTCTGCCAGGAGCCGTGAAACATGTTGGAAAGAGCTCTTGAGCCAGAAGGTCAGGTTTCCCTCTATTCTCATGGTAGCTTCAGACAGCCCATGTAAGTTCCTGTGACCTCCTCCAAAGTTGTTTAAAAAAGACTCTGAGATCACATGCACAGGCTCCTTTAAAATACAAGCAGGTGATATGTGGAGGGGGGGTGTGCTGCACAAGGTTGTGCAAATATAACTTTATGAGAACAGACTCTACTACACTGGGGATTTTAAATAGACTTTAAATCAGTGTCAATGAGGGAAGAAACAGGCCATTGTCTTTGTCACAGATACCATGGTAGCCATCTTTGAACTTCGAATTTGAGCTTTAATAAGCTATCATTTCCTCACAGTTATAATACGGCCCATAACTGAAATTACATCTCTAGCCTTTGTTGAAATTTCTCTAATTTCAAATTTTTGTTGAACATTTTGCTCTTCTCTCCACATAAAAACATTCAGAGAACCATTAGCTAGCATCATAAGACTACATCAAGGTTCGTCTTGTTCTGTCTTGCTTAGCTATGTAGGTCTGGCCACTACTACAATGTTTAAATTAGGCTCATGCTTCCCTCTGTTAAAGAAGATAAAGAATGATTCATGTGCTTATTGCCTTCGGAAATGTTGGATGAAAGGAAAATAAGCATTTTTGCCAGTGAAATAATCCATAGACTCAAAATAACTGCTACAGATAAATGGGCTTTGAAATGGGGAGCGATAGCTTTCCCATCGTTAAGTAGGCCTATAGGAGACCTTACCTTCAGTCTTCTCAGTTAATGTAACAAGGAGCCTTTTAAGGACTTGTCAGGGGATACAATGGTAGATGAAACATAGCTCCAACTATGTCATAGTAGGCAGACCGAAGCCATGAGTCACCCAGTATGCTGAGAAGTGGGGAGGTGTCTGCCGTCTTCAGACAAGATTATCCAGATGAAATGCAGGTGACGCTATGAGAATTGAGAATTATGGAGACCTTGCATGCTGCTTTTTAAATACAGGATTCAAATAAAATGGGAGGTAGATGAAAGCCAACATGATTTCTGTGTATTTTACGGTGCGGCACAGTTGAGGGTGAGGAGTGGGGTATGGGATCTTTAACTAGGCCTCAGGAAACCTGGATTATAGTTCTAGGTCTTACAGCAAATTGAAATGTAATCTTGGGAAAGGCTGACATAAATGGCACTTTAAAGGCATTTTAAATTATAACATTGTATCATTCTTGATAACTAAAAGAAACCACCATTGTTCATCTTTTGTCCAGTGTCATGGCTATTTCTATTCTATATCTGTCGACGAGGTCAAAAGCAGAGTCTAAATTAGGGCATCTCCCAAAGACAAACAGCATGGGGCATATTCAGTATCAGCTTATTCAGGACGCACCAAAGGCATGATCTGAAGTTTTTCCTCTGACTAAGCCCTGAGTACAGACTTTAAAACTGTTCTCTATTTTCAGATCTCTTTATTTAATGTTTTATGGAATCTGGAAACTGTAGAGAAGAGGGAATCGCTTTTCTTTGTCAGTCAACATGATGCCATGACAACCAGCTGAAAAGTGAAAGATTGTCAAATCAACAATTGTTTTGTCTACATGATGCCAAATAACAACCAGTTTGATTGATTTGTTTTTTTAAGTATAAATTTGTTCAGTTATTGAAGCATGTAGGTACAAGCCTTTAAATAATCATACTTTTTATTTTCTTCGTGGGGAACAAACCAATTTCAAACATATTATCTCATTTTTATTCCGATTTTCAAAACAACCTGTTCACTATCAGTAGAGCAAGAATTATTATATTTGTTTTACGAATAAAGATTACCAGTGGGATTTACATGGCTTAGGCCTAACTATCCCAATTAATTTGCCCCATTTTTTTTTTAAATGGAACTGAAGGAACTACAATGTTTTGTACATCGGTTAATAGTGTGTACATTTAGCCTGGCCCAAATAAAATGTTCAGTAAACAGCGTTCAATTAGTCTTTTATTTTCCATCATCAATAGCAGAGCCTACACTTTCCTGCTGGATTTTTGCCTCCACTTGTATCTATTGGTATATGTTGAAGACCCTTGTCTTGAACAGCCTGGGTGCTTGGAAAAGGAGAGTGGTTTTCCATTTAGCATCCAGGTTTACCTCCTTTACTTCAAATTAAAATAGTTCCCCCCTCAAATATATGAACCCCTGGTTCAGTTCAATAGAATAAGTACCAAAGTGTCTTAACTAACATTGTAAAGATACTAAGGCTTAGGAAAGTAATTCGGTCAAGATCACTTGATGGCAAATGTTCTAACCAGGTCATGAATCCATTTCTATATCACTCCAAAGCCTATTCTTTCAACCAATTCTCCTAAAGTTTTTTCTTTTCATATTTAATGTCAAATTCTAAAACCCTGTGATTGCTCTGGAGCTTTCCATCCATTGCACCAGTGGTTTTCTGTACCCCTAGGAGGGTACATACCAAGTAGAAAAGGAAACTATTGCTCAGCCTTAACTATTAAATCTGATCTTTTACTTTATCTCTAGATGCTCTGTTCTTAAAAGCCAAGTATTAATGAGTAGGAAAATGGTTTTCTTTATGCTTTTGGGTCCTATTAAAATAGCAAGACCTGGCCCTGAATTCTTGAGTTGTGGATGGAGAGAACCTGCCATCTGGACCAGTCTAACCTGTGATCTATTTATTCCCTCATTCAACTGACTTTATTGAGTGTCAGCTATGCAGGGAACAAGATAGACTCATGGAACTTCATGGAACTTGCAACCCAGCAGATGGTTCAGATATTGACTAAGTAATAAGGAGTGTGATGGGCAGAAATGCAGGGTGCTGTCAGGGACATTTAACAGAGAGTGAACTTGGTCTGGAGCCCAGAGAAAGCTATTCACCAGAAGTGACAAGATATTTATGCTGCAGCCTGAAGTGTGACTATGAGTTAGCTGGAGGAGAACAGATTCAGGCAGCTGGAAAAACATATCCAAAGGCTGTGATGGTTCGTTTTGTGTGGCAACTTGGCTAGATGATGGTTCTCAGGTATCCAATTAAATACTAATCTAGGTGTTGCTGTGAAGGTATTTTGTGTAGGTGGTTACATCTACTGTTAGTTGATTTTAGGTAAAGGCAATTTTCACAATATGGGTATGCCTCATACAATCAGTTGAAAGACCTTAAGATTAAAACTGAGATTTCCCTGAGGAAGAAGAAATTTTATCTGTGCCCTGAAGCTTCACCTCCTGCTTTAGAGTTTTCAGCCTGCTTGGATCTACAGATTTCAGACTTGCTAACCCCACAGCTGTGTAAACCAAGTGCTTGACATAAGTCTTATATACAGTCACACACACGCACACACACACACACACACACACACACACAAAGTACAATTCTTCTTTTTCCTCAAAAGTGTGTGTGTGTGTGGTGTATATACTTTTCCTCATGTATATACACCAAGTAAGAGAGAGAGAAAGAGAAGGAATGAGAGAGAGGGGGAAAAAAATCCTAATTTAGATGTTGGTACCAGGAAAGGAAGTGGGGTGCTGCTGTGACAAATACCTTAAATATGGAAGTAGCTTTGGAATTGGCGAATGGGTAGAGACTGAAAGATTTCTAAGGCACATGATAGAAAGTCTAGATTGTCTTGACAAGACTGTTAGTGAAAGTATGGATGTTAAAGGTGAAGTCTCAAAAGAAAATGAGGCACATGTTATTGAACATTGTAGGAAAGGGGATATTTGTCCTAAAGTGGCAGAGAACTTGACTAAATTGTATTCTATAATTGTGTTGAAGGCAGAATCTGTAAGTGATAAATTTGGATATTTAGTGAGGATATTTCCAAGTATGGTGTGGAAGATATGCCCTTTCTGCTGGGTGCTTTTATTAAAATGCAAGTGGCAAGAAGTCCATTGAGGAAGGAACTATTAAGCAAAAAGAAGCCAGTGCTTGATGGGGGGTTATCAGCCTATCCAGATTGCCAAGGATGATAAAATCAAGAAAATTATTGTTGAGAAAGCATGCTCTTGTTGGTGACTAAGAATGTGGCATAGCAACTTTTGTTAAAGAGATTAGGCATGTGATTTATGGATCCAATCAACTATCTCAGCAGAAGCCAGGTATAGTGAGGGGGTTACCTGGGAAGGATCTGTGAAGAATCATTTTATCTAATGCTTGGATCACCTTGACCTACACGGGAGGCCCCAAAGGATTTTGAAAATGTTACACCAGCGGAAACATTTCCATCTTGGACAAAAAGGGACAGAAGATGGATGAAATGAAAGAAGGTTGTTGTACTCCCAAAATTCTACAGGCAGGAAACAGGTTGATAGAGTTATCCAGCTGCAAACATCTGGGACGATTCGAGATAAAGGAAGAATGACAGAAGGTGGGGAAGCTACCAGTGAGGGCACAGAGGGTAGGGGAGCCACCACTAGGGTGCGTGAGCACACAGGTATCCTTCCAAATGACCCGCTAGCACTCCACTCTTTGGGAATCACCACAGCCACAATCTACAAGCAACTGTAATGTGTACTGCTTTCAGTTATTTATTTTTATACAATTATTAATTCCTCTTGTCCCAATTTGTTTTGACATACTCTAGGGAAGCACACTCTATACTATAGGTAGTGAGGGTTTACCAAAGTGACATAAACTGCTTCGACGCCAGTTTTCATTTTTTCAGTTCTTAAAGAAAGACCTCCCAATGATTCTCTATAATTTGATCAAATTCTGAATTCCCATTGTGGTTCTTTAAGATTACAGAGAATCATTGGATCTAATGCTGTGTGTCTTGATTCCCACTACTTTCTATTGCTTAACGTGAAATATCCGACTTCAGGCTCTTTTAGCTTCCCTACACATTCCATCCTCAAGTTCATCTCCGTTCTTTAAGTCACTTGCTTACTCCTGTCTCAACATTCTCTATACCTTCCCCCACCCCTCTGCCACCCAATCCCTACATGATCATGTTTCACGGCTGCCTCGTTTTCCAAAATCTTCCCAGATGGCTTGAGCTCACCTAGCCCTTCTCTTTTACACTGCTCTTAGAGTCAATACCAAAATTTCATTTTGTAATTTATGGTTCATAACTTCTTACAAGCTTTGGTTTGTACTTTTTATCTAATTGTTTAAGGTGTTTGACAATATCAATATTATGATCAAGAGCTATAGGGCAACTGAAAGCATTACTGACTCAGCAGGGAGTCTTCTTCAAACCTCACTCACCCATCTCTGTGAACACCACAGTGCAGCTCTCTTCGGGCATCGTGACCATCCAGGATGGTGTTTACATACACCTCCTCAAGACCGCTCCCACAAGGATTCTGTAGTAAGTCCTTGGCATCGGTATTTTGACCAAGCCAATCAGGTCGTTCTGAATGTTGGAGGACAGTGTTGTAAGAAATATTGCTGTCAGGGTCAGTAATGAAACTAGATGTCCTGGGATGCAAGACTTGTCAGGAAGAAGAGAAAAACAGGTTGTAGTCAGACCCTTGGAGAATCTCCCATTCCCTCTAAGTCGTGGGCTGAAACCTTACACTCAGACTCTCCAATTCCTTACTCAGCAATCCAACCTTAAACTTACTTACTATGTTCTAGTAAGTCTTCTATACACACACTAACTCTCTTAAATATAATAAAAATCTATGAGTAAGAATCCCCTTACTCTTCCTGTGTTACAGGAGAAGAAACTCAGGCACAGAAGGTTGTGTAACTTGCCCAGGGCCTTAAGACCAAGTATGTAGCAGGGCTGAAAATCAAACCCAGGCTGTCTGGCTCCAGAATCTGTACTTTTAACCACTGTAACCACTCTAAAATCACCACTGTCTTTTGCCTCATGGACTCCACATTTTGGACTTATTGCATGTTTTTCCTACCTGCTAATGTCAATAAAAAAAATAAGTACTCAATATCTATTATGTGTAAGACACTATGAGAGGTACTAGGAATGCAGCCTAGAATAAGACTCCATCCAAACCTGCCCTCAAGAAGCCTACATTATAATGGGGAATGCAGGCAAATAAAATAACATATAAGCAAATGTACTGATAAGTATTATAATTGGGGCAAGAACGGATACTGCAGCAGTACAAAGGAAGGAAACCTATTTTAGGCTTGGGAGCTGGAAAGACAGCCTGGAGGAAAGGTCATGTGAGCTGAGATTTGAAAGAGCTCCTGTAAGCAAGCAAAGGTAATGGTCTCGCAGCACAGGCAGCGTTTAGCAGAGGGTGGCCATTGGAGAATATTACAGTCAAAGGTAAGGGCTCATACGAAACACTTTGGGACATTCCAGATACTGTAAGTAGTTCACTATAGATACAAGAAGGTCAGTGGTAACAGATGAATGAAAGAGGAAAGCTTTCACAAATCTTTTATTGACTTCTCTATTTTAACTGCTGACCTTAAGAGGTCTACTCAAATTCTTGATTATTCTCAATGCTCAGTGGTTCAGTCTGAAGTTTACTTGACCCATGAAATAGGATTAATTGAATTCTAGTACCTCAGCAGAGCTCACCTTAGACCCTTTTCCTGAATTTAACATGTGCCAATTGATCCATTAGCCTAATAAATGAATAGCACATTTTCAAGCATACCTAGGCATGTGACTGAACATAATCTTCTCCAAACAACAAAAACATCAAAAAGGATAGGATTCAGAACTGTATGTGTAAATATATCCAATAAAAGAAAGCTTAGTCTAATACTTGAGAACTTGAATAATTTTTGTCAGTTGTTTAAACACTTCTAATTTATATTTAGGGACCTTCATTTTCAATCTTCATTAACAAGCATGGGGCAATAAAAATGGATCACTGTATTAATAAAACAGAATTATTATGTGTTATTTATACAGGGCAGCAATAACATCAGACTGAGAAGATTAAGCACTCTAATAGGCTGTGATCTATGTCAGAGTAATGTCCTACTTTGAAATCAGATTCTGGCTTAAACAATGAAGTAGAACATACATTCGAAACAGCAAAGGGAGATGGGAAAATGAAAAACCAGCTTTATGTAGAATATTGAAAATCTTGTGGCCAATTTAAAAGCAAGATCACTTGAGAAATATAA
The DNA here is from genome assembly GCA_002007465.1 of Ailurus styani. Taxonomy (NCBI): domain Eukaryota; kingdom Metazoa; phylum Chordata; class Mammalia; order Carnivora; family Ailuridae; genus Ailurus; species Ailurus styani. The sequence continues at coordinate 182,101 of LNAC01000833.1, read as the reverse complement.
TCTGAGACAAAGGAAGGTTGATGATGGCTCATTCTCTGCTTCTTAATCCTCCATATTTAGGCAATGTCATTTTAAAATCTGCTTTCATAAGAGCAAGTAGGGTAAAGTGTTTCAAATGTCCTCTGAGTACTCTTAATGTTCTATCTGGCCCTGCCGCTCTGAGTCACTACCTAGAGAAACACAAAGAAAACATTTCAATATATTTAGAGATGTTTTGTTCATAAAGGAAGAATCTTCCACAATCAAAAAACGGCTTAAAAAGGAAAGTTGGTGCTAGGAACATCCTGAGCCTTATCCCTACTGCATTTATCCCTAGTAAAACTATAAAGTAGCTCTTTGAAATAATTTTGAGAATAAATGAACAATATGGCTTCTTGTAATGTTTCTGAGACCTGATTTTGAAAAATGCTTTATTTTTAAATAATTTTTCATCTGGGGTCCCACCAAGACACATGCAGTCATATATTAATGGAAAATGATAACCAGAGGTATAAATCTGTTGCATCATCCTGGAGAACCAATTTCACTAAAGAATTTGGGAGAAAAGTTTTGATTTTTTTTTTTTTTTTTTTTTTTTTTGCACTTAAGAGGTTTTGTCACACCCACATACAACCAAAATTACTCTTTGGGTGTGAGCCTAGAAAGTAGAAGCTTTCATGGGCTGCAAATGACTGTCAAGTTTTTTACTTCTTGTGTTATGAGGAAGCCCAATATACTAGTGTTACAGTTGAATTAAAGAGAATGGGTCTCTAAAGGAAGACAAATAGATTATGATTTTGCCCTAGTCTCGAGGATTGGTGGGGGTTTTTTGTTTGTTTTTCAGAGCTGGAATTTGCCATATCTTCCTGAGTCTTTTTCTTTTTAATTATATACACAAATAGTGACTCACCAAAATTATCTTAATATCCTGTCACAAATGTGTTCATATATATATGGGAATATATATATATTTTTTCTAAAATATATGACCACCATTTTCCCATGTTGTAGAAGAATGAAAAATTCTGGAGTTTGGCCTTTGATCTTAGTCTCATGTTGCTTTTCCATTTTAAAAGTTAAAAGATGTAAAAAAAAATTTTTTTTTCAATGAACAATACTTGAGGTTCAAAGTTTAAAAAGAACTTCTCTGAATCTCAGTTTTTCTTATCTTTAAAAAGGAGAGAGTAACTGCCCAGAAATTTCACACAAATATAATGTATATGCATGCAGGTACTTTTAAATCTATAGATCATTGTATGCATGTCAAGTGATCTTATTTCTATTGTATGATATCATTAATTGCCTCATATAACCTACCACCACATACATAAAAATACAAAATAAACTGTACAGATACAAATCCAAAATACAAACAATAAAATAATTAGTGAACATATAATTAATATTTCCTAAAAACCTAATGCACAGAGCATGAAGGACTTGACCATCATTAATAGCAACCAGCACAATCTCTGACACAGGAAATATTTAAAAAAATGGAAAATATGTTGAATATCATATCTGTCCAGTTCCAGTCAGAAAATTTAAGCCACCAGCTATTTTAACCATGTTGTACTGGAGAATTGAAAGCATGGAAAGCAAACATTACCGAATCAGGGATGTAGCAACTGCAAAAGTAGCTATCTTCCAAAAGGAAGCAGTTAGTGATTTAAACTTAGGAGTTGGAGAAGAGCTCACACAGCTGACACTCAGACCTCTAAGGATGAAGAAATGTTTGGCTGAAGCATCTCCAAGCTTAATATAGAGGGGGAAAGCCCTGGGTCCAGACCTCTGAGGAGCTGGAGGAAATCTCTTCTTCCTCCAGCTCTCCAGTCTCCCTCTGGCATCCCATATTAGCTTAGCCCAACATAGAGCTGGCCATGATCTGGCAGAGCAGAAACGTGGTGAGCAGAATTCCAGCACCAGCGTCACATCCCAGAGCATGGAAGGGAAGGTTTGGAGCTGTCACAATAGCGTTGCACCTGGCTCAAATGCAGGAATGGCAAACTGGATGAAAGAATAAAGGAACAGAGGGAAAAAAGGAAAGAAAGAATGAATCATTCATTTATTCTGTGACTGATGAGGCAAAAATTGAAGCTCCCAGTAGTGTTTTCTCAAACGTATATTCCTAAGGACTAGATATAAGCTGAAATTTATGAATCATATCACATTCAAATGCTTGCTATTTAGAGACATTTCATGACAAATTGTTTTGCAAGACAAATAATCACTCACTAATTTAACATGCATAAATCACAATTTTCATACATTTGGTTTGCTTAGCAAATTAGATCTATATTGAAAAATATGAGAGTCACATTATAAAATCTCTAATACTTACTTGGCTCCTAGGGGACATCCTCAACATACAATATGACTGATTGAGGTGGCGCAATTTTAGACCTTGGAAAGATGATAAAATCCTGTTTCCTCTCTCCCACCTGGCCCAACTTTGAAGGTGTCATAGAAGAGATTGAAGAAATTGGTAACATAGATAAAACAAAATTTACAACTGAAAGAAATATTAAGAGAGAAGTGTGTGTGTGTGTGCACGCGTGTGTGTTAATTAGAGTTGTGCTGCAGTCTTCTGGTCTGATACCTCAGAAGAAGAATGGGTTATGGGACAGCATTCAGCTTGTCCTGTTTTGCTGCACTGTATACTGTCCTGGGTAGATCATTGTTTTCTCTTCCCTCATGCCCAATAGGAGTCAACAAATTATGACACTAACCAAATACCACCATAGTTACGGCATAACAAGCACAGCTGGAATGGAGGGCAACTGATAACTAATCAAAGAAAGTAGCAAGTCCCGAGCATTCCCTGTGCTATCTTCCACTCTGTGAAAATGAGGGCTGAAGAATTATACCTCAAGAGAAAAACTGTTAAAGAATATAATGCCTGGGGAAAGACACATGGAATATATGAATGCTCAAATAAGAGCTCTCTAATTTAGGTTGCAGCCACATCTGACCGCTACATTCTAAATCTACCAGAAGGTGTGTCTGCGGGGACTTTGGTTTTAGCTTTTCAACCTGATTGCACATTACCAGGCAATGTAGCTAATATTCCGGTAAGCAAGAGATAACTAGCTAATTGAGAAAGGTAAAAACTACAATACGAAGATAATTCGACAATCTATTTGGATCCTAGATATACTACCATAAAAAAAATATAAGAACACTAAAGGCAAAGAGAAAAATTTTAAGTTGAGTAGATTGCTAAAAAGAAAGACAAATTAGATTGTCAACCAACACCTCGAGAGCAAGACTTAGGTGCAAAAAGAGACAATGGAGTGATACTTAAAAATATTTAGAGGAAAGAAAACTTGACTCTGTTTTTTCTAGGTAAATTGACATTATTAGGGGCTCCACCCAGGAGCCCCTAAAATCTACCATTATTTTATAAATCAGCCCAAACCACACCATTGAAGTAAATCCAAACAATGTAAAATTAGAAATGATAGCCACATAGGGGTGGGAGTGGGGGAGTGGAAGGTGGGTAGCCGGGAGGAAATGAGAAGGGAATGAGGGTAGAGATAAGTCTTATTTGGCCAAAATCTAAACATTGTCAAACTTAGGAAACTGAAAACAAAAAATCATAACACATTTATGAGACTTCTTCTGTATAACATTATAATCAGAATGCGTAAATTCCATGGTAACAAAGAACCAATGAGAGATAAGCAAGAAAGGAAAAAAAGGGAAAAAATTATATATGGCAAAAGGCTTAATATAAAAATAGTTAAAATAAATTAAAAATTTTAAATTCATCAATTAAAAGCAGTAAGCTATCATACTGAATAATACCGGTATCCTACTACGCATTTATGTATAAGTGATAGATTAGAACTAAAATGGTATAGAGGGATGCCTGGGTGGCTCAGTTGGTTGAGCGACTGCCTTCAGCTCAGGTCATGATCCCGAAGTCCCAGGATCGAGTCCCACATCGGGCTCCCAGCTCTATAGGGAGTCTTCTTCTCCCTCTCACCTTCTCCCCTCTCCTCTCTCTTTCTCTCTCTCTCAAATAAATAAATAAAATCTTTAAAAAAAATAAAATGGTATAGAAATTTGAAATTAAAGTAAAAGGAACCAATATATCCCACAGTTATGAACTAAAAACACATTAAGTAAGCATTTCAATATCAAAAAGAAACAGAAAATACACACACACACACACACACACACACACACACACACACAAACACATGCACACATGCTCACAAAAAAACCCCACGAAGTAATGGTAAAAGAAAAATGATCAAAACCTAACAACATAGCCTCAAAAAATATCAAGAGTAAAACTGACAAAACTATATTGAGAAAATGGAAATTGAGAGTTGCTGTTTTCATATTGTTTTTTGTTTTTATGGAGGGAAAAAAACCCCAAGTTCATCTTCACAGAAATAAAATACAGGTGGAGTAAAGTTTTAAATAAGGGGGGGATGTAGAAAAAAAAATGGATGATAGGAGAAATTTCAGAATAATTCTGTGACTTTCTGATAGAAAAGGACTTTTTTAAGGTTAAATCCTAAAAACAAACCCCCAAAATACACAGCAGTCACCAACAAAGACGTATTTGACTACATCAAATAAAACTCTGTGCTTAATGAAAGACAACATAGATAATGTAAACAAGTGAAATACACACTTGGAGAAGTAACTGCAAAGCCTGAAAGTAAAAACATTAACAATTGGAATACAAGTGGAACTCCAGAAAAATGTCAAGAAATTTATCAAAATCCAATATAAACTGGAAAAAGAATCAGATTAGGCCAATTTCAATGCTTTCCAGAGAAAACAAATTAAAGTACACGTGAGATACAAGTCTGCATCCACTAAGCGTGGCAAAAAAAAAAAAAAAAGGTAATTCCAAGTGTTAGAATGAGGGCAGGTAGAAAGCTTCACACACACAGGTAGAAATATTCTGGAAATAAATCTAATAAGACCTAATGAAAACCAAGTTAAATATTGTGTATCCTAGAATTCATTAACCTCACTCCCAGATAATAAAATATATACATAGTCACTTCAGTGTCTTACTGGCAATGGTTGCATACTGAATCTCCACCTCTTTCCTTCCCTTTAAGAATCTGTCATGTGTGTGTGTGGGGGGGCACCTGGGTGGCTCAGTGGGTTAAAGCCTCTGCCTTTGGCTTAGTTCATGATCTCAGGGTCCTGGGAGGGAGCCCCGCATTGGGCTCCCTGCTCGGCGGGGAACCTACTTGTAATCTCTGTGTCAAATAAATAAATAAAATCTTAAAAAAATAATAAAAAAAGAATCTGTCCTGGCACTGGTAGATGTGTTTTTGTTATTAATATTAGATGGTAATGATCCCAAGGTCATCAGGAGGGTCAGCACAGAGTCTGAACTGAATCAAACCAGCCGAAAAAACTGGGTGGTGGAGGCTCCTTTGAAGTTTGTGGCTTCTGGCATTTGACCTTAGTCTCAGGATCAAGCAGCGCCTGTAATCAGGGCTAGAAAACTGGGTTATTTATTATGGCTTGTTCACAAGTCCCTGGTGATAAGCTCAGAGGAAAACGAATCCAAAACTTAGATGAGTCTGAAAACCAAAATTTCAAAGCATGTGAAGAAAAATAATATTAAAAAGCCAATAACATTGGTAACCAAAGAAAAGGAATATGATAAAAGCTGGAAAAGAAGATTCTTCAATGAATATGCTTAGAATTTCTCATAGACAAGATTGTTCTCCAATATTTGCTCGCCCCTCCCTGAAGAAGTATTTTAATTCTATACTCTAATGAAGTCAGTTGTGGGTGATTTGCCTTTGGAAAAAAAAAAAAAAAGCATCTCTCTCTTTTTTTAAAAAAAAATCCCTCTGTGAGTCTCTTGCTTGAAAATTTCCTGTCATATCTATTTACCTATCTATCCATTTATTACCAAAATTATCCATTTTCTACCTACCTGTCATTTACATCTATATAAGTATTTGCATGCTGATCCAATTCCTGTGGTTTCTCCATAATGAGAAACCTGTCCTGTTTTTCTTTCAATAGAAACCAAATACAGCTCTATCTTATACACTATAGCTCTCTAAATATTTGTAACAAATATCATGTATCTTTGTCGTTAATTCTATCCATTAACTATCCCAACCTCATAATTTTTCCTTATGTGGCATAGATGTCAAAGTCCTTACTATGATACTGACCTATTTCTCCAGATGTTTAATGTGGAAATCTTAAAGCTAAGGAATTAAACTTTACATGGTTGGGAAAAAATATGTAAAACAATTACAGGCCTGGAACCACAACAAAACCCACTCTTGATACTCATTTTCCTTCATGATTATTTAAAGAAACATCACAAAAAATACTGTCTGAACAAGATCAGAACAAAGAAGCTGAAGTATAATGGGAAAAAAATATTATTCTTACTCCAAAATCTGGATGGAAATTCCATCTTCGCACCTCCCATGAGGGAGTTAGTTGACTCTGATGAAGCTTGGTTCACTCAGCTTTTCTATGAAGATTCAAAAGACCTGCTCCCATAATAATTTGTGGTGTAAGGAATTATGTAAATAAACTCAATGAGTGCCACTTCACAATGTTTGGAAATAATGATAAAATGTATTTTAAGAAAGCACTACCAAACTTTGAATCATACATTTTGACAAAATAAATATTTAAGTGCAATTCTGACAAAAGTGTGAATTATATTCTTCCAGTTGGAGAGATTATTTTTGAAAAGACATGTCTCAGCAGCAGTCATTTTAATCTAGCTCATTTGGATTAACCCTTAAGGTGGGCCCCCCCAAAAAGTCTGTATTATTTTTCCATAGCTATTTTCCCCACTTCTGATGTTTCTGGATGATATATTTAGTTGAATGGGACTCAGTGATGGAAGGGAGGCAATATTTTGTACACATGGTTGACAGTTTGCAATTGATGGGGAGGGTTCCTCAATAAAAGGGAAATCTGGAGCTGGAAGTCAATAAAATAAAAATGTGAGAAGCATGAAAATTTCACTTACATAAGAAAATCACTGATTTTTATTGGAACTGGAAGGAAAATTATTATTCTAGGTCTGAGAGTGTCATATCATACCTTGATCCATCATGGCTACCCGAAAGGGATCATTCTTTAAATTTGTATAGACACACACACCATGAATATATGCAAGAATGTAATGAAGTAGAACATAAACGAGTGTGGGCATCCCCAGAATTCTGGGAGGAAAATTCTGTTGCTCAAATGTGACAAACTGCGATTGAATGTGTAAGTAACAGTCAATATTTTGCCTTTAGAAATAGGTCATTACTGGCTCGTCCAGGAAAGCAGAGGATTTTAAGTTGTCAAGTCAAAGAACAACCTCAAAGTCCCAGCTTCTTGAATGAGCAGAACTCGATCACTTCCTGAAGGAGAGACACTTGACACACTGAGGGACAAGCTCAGCCATTAGGGCGCCTCTGCAGACCCATCCCTTACTTGTTGGAAAGATCGGCAGCTGCTTGCCCTTTCAGTCAGGAAGGAAAAAAAAAAAAAAAGTGGACACAGCAGCCGTAACAGCTGTCACTACCAGGGAAGGGGATGCGGAGAATTCGAAATGGGATAAATACGGTTGGCACTACAATAAAGATGTAGAGAATTAATAATGTACCAGGCAACTTCCTCATGATCTCCCTAGCCTTCCATCAAAAGCAACTGAGACTAATTAAATCAAGCCAAGTATTTCAGTTGACACATAAAAGGACAGGTCTAGCTATGAATTATTTTCTCTGTTTGATATGATTAATGTAGCATTATACTACAGAAGGCCACTTGGTAAGTGGGTAAGCCGTGGTACAGTTGGCATTTATGAAAGACTTTTTGTCATGTAGCAATGATGCTTTGAGAACCTGACCACACGGTATTGAGTTTGGCTTTGATTGTGCTCTGGCAAAGGCTGGCTGTGGGAAAATGGTGAAATATTTTTCTCCAGCATGTAGTTAGCCCTGCTGCTTTCAACACTGAGGCAAGATGTTAGAACACATTTGCTCAGTTTCAGATCAAAGAAACCATCCTGACTTACATGCCCATATATGTCTTTTATAAATGTTTAACTAATTCTGTTGACATAGATGCTCCATGTAGATATTATTACTATTACTATGATGACTAGTTCGTAATCATATTGATCTCATAAAAGTTCATGCCCTGTATTAAAAAATTCTTCCATGTGTCCTCTTAATTTCTTACCAATTTTAAAATAAATTGCAATCATTAGCAATTCATGTTACATAGAATGCTACCTATATTGCCATAAAAAACATTGAGAGAATCATATGTACCTTAAACTTTTCAAACCCATTAGGCTTTCTGCTCTTGAGCAATGGAATCATAAGAGGTAATGCAAGCATTAGCAATTGAATGTGTTATTCTTAACAAATGAGTTTAGAGAATAGGGAATGCTTAATTTAAACAAATCTTAAAAAATGTTATAGGAAAAGAAAAAGAGATGCCATCATAGAATGCATTTAAGTACCATTGCCACAAGGACAGACTTATATGAGATTCTATTTCCAAGCAATGCTTCCTTTCAATGACATCATTTTCAGCAAAGCCTTTCACTTTAAGTTGAACTATCTCCAAACTTCTATTTGTCACTGTGGGTCCTCTTTTTTTTTTTTTTTTTTTTTTCTGAACTCATTTAGGAAAGCTAAGGATGGCCATCCTAATTAGCCTGCAGGGTAATAACTTTTCACACATAAGAAAACTATTCAAAATTTTTAAGCACAGATAGATGAAAATTATTTAAATGGAAAGTATGTGGTAAATTTAGTGTGAAAAAAACTTAGAAGAAAGAATTCCGATTAGCCAAGGCTTGCATTTAAATAATTAAGAGCAAACCGTTCCACACCGCGAAGTGGAAAGGTGAGATAAGAGCATGTAGCATTCTTAAATATATATCTCTCATTCTATTATTCATTATTTAACACTTGCTAACGCAGTACACAAGTATGTGTAATATACTTGTATCTCCCAGACCAGTAGCCATTGTTATAGCCTCAAAACAAAAAGCAGCATTCAGATGGGTTTGAAAGAGTGAATTCCAAAACATCTATGTCTGTGCATCATTGTGTGGCTGTTGCTAATGGAGGTCAAGGCAGGACATCTTCAAAGGTACTGTGGGATTCATCATGAATGTGTCTACTTGCTGTACATTTCTAAGCATTCTCCCAAAAAAATTCTGGTTCTTGAGTGCCCCTTCTTATTTTAAATGGAAACACTATATCTGACCTAGTTTCAAGTACAGAACTTATATTCAACTAGGTTGAAGCTCCCGATCTCATCATCTGCCTCCTTGATAGGAGCTGAGCAGATACTCCTCTAGTAGAGCTCATTATCTAAAGGCTTCCTTCCAGGCATGAGCCCACTCAGGTAAAGTGGTCATTATTTCCCCAGGATCAGGGTTACTTTCTGAGTCCCTTTTTTCAAAGCTACATTTGATTATAAGGATAACACTCCTAACAATTTCCCTCTCACTCATTTCTCCTTCCTATGCAAAAGGCCATTGGTGGGACAGTCAGTTAAAGCTGAAGAGAAATTTTGTTCTTAATAGTTTTAAAATCTAGGAGAAATTGTCAGGAAAGTCACCCCATAAAAACTGACAAAATAAATTTCTCATGTGTCATTTGCTAAGCAGAATTCCACGATTGCCTGCATAATCAGGTTTGTTTTATTTGAATGCTTTTTGTGAGAAGAATTTGTAAATCAAGGATAAAATTCTATTTTAACTGTTCTGATTATACCATATTAACCATAAGGATAAGGGCTCTGTTGTATTTATAATATCACCCAAAGAATTGAAAGACATTATCAACTTTTATAGAAATGTGTTTATAAATGTATAGAATGCATATTTATACAAATATAACAAGTTCTCATTTTAAAGTGATTCATCGTTTTTGTTATTGTTGTTGTCATTTTGTTCAGATCATGAGCTTTGATTAGTTTCTAAAAAGAGCTAAATTCATGCATTATATCTTCTTATCTTTGTTGGTCATCAGGATGACACTTTTAATTCCCTTCGATCGATTATCATGATTCAAGTTCATCTACTTCTAACTTATAATTATTTCAGGAAGGATTCAGTGAAACTGCCTATTTTGCCAGGGAAAAAAATTCAACTTTTGATTACTTTCCTTTATTTTTTTATGCTAGAGAGCATCTGAATCTTCCCTTTAGCTTTGCTTCACTGCTTTCCAGAGCAAACTGCCAAGACCCTCCCATTATCATTCACCTCCCTAAACACTTCCATATCATTTCTCCTGTGTTCTCTTTACCAGAATTACAGAGTCAACCAATTTAATCTCTGATGCTTGACAGTATATTTCACAGGTTGTTCTCTCTTTTATGTAATACTTGTATATGAGGGTTGATCAAATAAAATATTTAGAAAAGACTAGTTTATAAGAGAAACTCTGGTTATACCAATTTATACCATATAGGTCACACACATACTTTCATATTTATATCTGTATCTGTCTGTCTGTCTGTCTACTTATCTGTGTACCTAGATAGAGACAGACAGATACACACATACATACACAGATATATAGATACACATGCTTTCTTAGCTCACTGCACATTAAGCAAGTTTGCCCGTATTGCAGCCTTTTGCTTACCTATCTTTAAGGTAATTTAACCCATCATGTGTGTGTGTGTGTGTGTGTGTGTGTGTGTGTGTGTGTGTGTGTGTTTCTCTTTTTGTAGCATCATTCCTTTTGGTTTATAGCTCAATAAATAAAACATCCCATCATTTAAACCAACTCTTAAAATTTGCATTACCAAGAGAAGGATGTGGTGATGATGTTGTTACATAGTCAATCACAGTTGTAGTGGGAGCTAAATAATAAACACTATTGCACTCATATCATCTCTTTCCTAATATTTTACCCTTCCTTCTTTGGCAGTTACTGGCAGATAGTAGACAATTAATATATATTTGAAAAGGAACTGATTAAATTGAATACTCTCAATTGTTTAAAACATCGCCTTGTGTTTTCTCAGTGCTATTGAACTAAAACACTTGGTCATTTCCTAGTCCACTAGTTATGTTCTTATTTAAGTTATTTTCCCCCCATTATAATTAGTGTAACACTGGTTTTTTTTTATTTTGTTTTGGTTTTTTTTTTTTTAGTATTACAAATTTTTATGGCATTGTTAACCCCATCGAGAGTCCAATTAAGCAATTAAACTGTTCTATTGTTTGGAGACTCCTACCTTTCTTGCAATTTTTGTCCAAATAAATTGCATGTTGTTCTTTGAATATTTAAATTAGAAAATGCCATAAATCACGTACTCCTTATTACATGCATCAAACTTTATACAATCCGTAGCCATCCTAACTAGTATCAAAACAAGTCAGAGCAGAGTGAGGACTTTTCTGCCATTTCTAGGGCATTGTTCTGCATTCCACTTTGCATTCCATCCCAGAGAAAGTCATGTCTTCTCCTGCCTGAGGGAGCCACTGCCTCCCCAACTCCTCCGAAGTACAACACACCTTTCCTTTCAAAGGGACTTGGAATTCAGAGCATGCTCTCTGTCTTCCTTTTACAGCCTCTCCCCTTCTGGTTCTTTCCCACCCAGTTGTCACTTTTCAATACGTATATTATTAAACTTGTTTAGTTAATTTCTCTTAGTAGCATCGGATGATATTAACCAAAGCCCTATCGTTCAAATATTTTCTTCCCTCAGTTTTCCTGACCCTTTGCTCTCCTTATCCTCCTTCTACTTTAGAGGCTGCTTACCAGTTCCCTTTGTTACACATTTTTAAAGGTGAGGGTTGTCCTAAATTCTATTTGGGGAACTCTTCTCTTTTGATTCCACATTTCCATCCACGTGTTCTCTTTCAGACACCTTCCTTCTGGCTCCAGCTCAATGTTGCTGCTTCCCCATTCTCAACGTCCAGGTCCTCCCTCTCTCCTGAGCATCAAACACATCTATCCATTTGCTTACCAGACCTTGGAGTTGAATGTCCCACAGACCTTAAAACTCATGTCTATATTACTTCTCTGTCTCTGTGGCTCTTGTAATGAATTATCACAAACGCAGTAGCCTAAAGTGACGTAAATTTATTCTTTTACAGTTCTGGAAATCAGAAGTCCTAAAATCAACATGTCAGCAAGGCTGTATTCTTTCTGGGAGCTGTAGCAGAGAATTTATTTCCTTGCCTTTCCCAGCCACCAGCTTTTTCTCACATCACTCTGACTTCTGCTCCTGTCATTGTACCTCTTTCTCAGACTCTGAATTGCCTGCCTCCTTCTTCTTATGATTACATGGGGCCATCTGTACGATGCAGGTATTCTCTTTACCTCAAGGTCCTTAACTGAATTGCACCTTCAAAGTCCTTTCTGGCAATTGGGGTGTGGACTTTTTTGGAGTTCTAGTGTTTTATCTACCATAGTCTACAATGGTGAACCACTTCCCACCACCCTCCCAAACTTCTCCCTCCACTACTGATTCTCAATGAATGGTGCTCCCATAGACTGAGTTCTTCAACTCAGAAACCTGTTGGGGTCATCCTTGATTCTTTTCTTTAATTTACTTGCTTGCTCCACAGATTCAATCACCAGGTTCTATTGATTTTATATTCTGTATATTTTTTAAACCAATTCAACTCTCTCCATCTTCACCATGACTTCCAAAAATCAGGCCACCATCACTTCTTGGCCTTTTAACAACTCTCCCCACCCAAGTCGCTTCTCATTATCTGTTCTATGTTCCTACACATGATTCTGATTCTGCCAGGTCACTGCTGAAAATCCATCAATGATTCTCCATGTCCTTCCAAAGAAAAATCAAACTTGGCTTATATTGAAAATTTAGTATTTCCCTCTTAAACCTTGTCTCTCGTTGTCACGTCCCTATTTCCTACTTTCTTACTGAACTCAAAAGTTATACGAGCTCTTCCAGCTCCACGTGACTCATGATAAAAGTCATTTATTTTGTCTGGAATGCTTTTTCCTATCTGAGTCCTTGAGTCATACCAATGCCTCCTACCTATCCTACATACCCCAGTGTTCATACCATTTATCCTTGGAAGCTTTTCTCTCTGTGTTCAAGCTAGTTGGCACCTTGCCTTTGTTCTCAGTGCTCCTGAACTTTACCAATTTAGCATTAGAAGAAAAAGCAGTTTCCTCATCTGCCCCTCCCTTCACATCATGTACTCTGGGAATGCAGGATCTATGTCTTCCAAGATCTTAGTTTATTCCTGTGTCTAGCACAGTCTTATATGAGGGCTTACTGTGTCTTGTGGAAGAAATGGATTTGTAATAAACTGCACAATTTCTTTGAGAGTCACTAACTATAACTGAAAAATTTGATACTGATTGATGTTCTCTGAACCATTTAGAGCCATTTCCATGAAACATTAAACATTTAAAATTCCTATTGTATGCAGAGAAAATCCAATTCAATTAATGTCTGTGAAAATCATACTAGGCACATGGCACTGTGTAAGATACTATCAAATGTATAAAATTCACTTTAATTCCCTGAAAGCACTAATAAGAAAAATTGCTAGATATAAAAACAATAATGCAGTATACCAAAAGATGCATGCTATAAGAAAAATCCACATGGATGTATGACTACACAAAAAGGAAATGATTACTATAACTCGTTAGTGCACTTAGTTGATAGCCCAGACCATAAAGACCATTGTTCTGGAGGTGGAGCCCAGAATGACCATCCAGAAGATAAAGGACAAGACCCAGCAGAGAGAAGACACCCCCTGAGGAGCAGAGGCTCATCCTTCCAGGAACACAGACGGAAGATGGCCACTTTTATCTGACTGTGGCAGCCAGAGTCTACTGTGCACCTGGTCCTACATCTGAAGAAGTGGCTGTTAGTTCTTCAACCTTGTATTCAGTGTCCAGTGATGGCATGATTCTGCACTATTGCCACTCGCCCAACCAAAGTTTAGAAAGTACCAGTTTCAGTAATAGCTGAACCTGTTCAAAATGTTAATAAAAGTTTTGTTGCATGGTAACAAACAAACAAAGCACCCTGAAGAAATAAAGAGACAGTCTATTATTCATCTTTTTTTTTTCAAAGCATAGCATCTCATTGGGATTTAGTATATATGTATAACAGTTTTAAAATATGGCCCCATAGGGGCGCCTGGGCGTCTCAGTGGGTTAAGCATCTGCCTTCAGCTCAGGTCATGATTCCAGGGTCCCGGGGTGGAACCTTCCTTCGAGCTCCCTGCTCTGTGGGGATCCTGCTTCTCCCTCTCTCTCCTGCTCCCCCTGCTTGTGTGCTTGCACTCTCTTTCTGTCAAATAAATAAAGAAAATCTTTTAAAAAAATATGGCCCCATAAATCTTTGACCCCTTTTCATAAAGAAATGGGGCCATTGTCCCTACATCTTAGATCTAGACAGCCTTTTGCCTGCTTAACCAATAGAGTATAGCAAAAGTGATACTATGTGACTTCTGAAGCAAGTAATAAAAAGTGACAAGCTTCCTTCTTGTTCTCTTGGAATATTCAGCTTCTTGACTCTAATTCTTGGGATATTCTTTCTCATAACCCACCTGCCATGATGTAAGAAATTTAAGATACATGGAGAGTGGCCCAGCTGAGACCAGATATTTGAGTAAGAAAGTCTCCAGATGTTCAGATATTTGAGTCTTCCCATATGAGGCTCTAATATTAGTGGTAAGAGACAAGTAATCCTTCTGTATCCTGTCCAAATTCCTGGCCCATAAAATCCATGCATATGATGAAAGAGCCATTGTTTTATAGTACTGACTTTGAGGTGGTTTGTTATGTAATAACAGATACTCAGAATGAAGGTAGTTGCTCGAAAATATTTAAAGAAGGAAGCTGGAAAGAAGAATGGGAGGAAGGAAGAAAGGAAGATAAGGGAAGGAAAAAGAAGGAAGAAAAGATAAAGTGGCAAGAAAGAGACAGAAATACAAAGACAGGCTAGAGAGACAGAAACAGAAAGACACAGAGAGATAGAAAGAGGAGAGAAAGGAAAGAAAAAGAGAAGTAAATTAAAAAAGCAGGACAAGTGAAAGAAGACAGGAAATCTCTAATTCATAGAGAAGGAGAAGAAAAGTTTTCTGAAAGGTAGGATTTAAGTTGGGACTTTGAATGATGGGTAAGACTTAGAGAGACTGCAAGAGAAAAAGCATACCATGTAGGTCAGTTAGGTGTCAGTCTAAAAAGCAAAAACCACTTGATGTATATCATGTATAAGATGTTTGATATAGAAATCAGAGGTTAGCAACTAAAAGAAAACCTAGAATGGTCAAGAAAGCCACCAGCATTAGATGGAGGTGAGGGGAATTCTCACAAACATGGGGGAGGAATCCCACTCACTGAATCTCAATGTCTGGCTGCGCCTGTGTTTGGAGAATAATGACTTCTCCTTTCCTTATGTCTTCCAACTCTTATATTAGTATTTTTCCTTGGCAAACTATCCTGGATCCATTCAGGGAAAGGAATTCTGGGAAGAACATTTCCTGGCTTTACCTCTGTGTTACAGAGGAAGTGCTGCTGAGTCGACAACGGGCAATCAGCACAGCGGGCCAGTAAGTGCTGGTAAGTCAAACACCAGTGTGGAGAGACACAGGTCACACTTTAAAAATAGCAAATCTCTACCTTAACTGGATTTTGGTGAAAGGTAAGAATCGAAAATTTATTGGGGCCAGGTGTGTACTTGTTGTCCGTGGGAACTAGGAAGAGGAAAACTAACATCAGAAGAAAGAATAGCTGGGAGAAAAACTGCATAATAATAATAATTAATAAATATGATTTGGCGATTGCTCATTTTGGAGCTGAAACTGGAGTTCAAACAAAGGATGATGCTTTACTTTTCTCCCAAGGCAATGTTCTCTAAATTTCTGATTTTTTCCCTCTACTATCTTGAAGATTTGTGTTCAAATCCATGTGCCACCCATAGTATCACTTAAATTTTTATTCAAATACATTGTTTTAAGTTAATAATTCTGTTACAAGGAGGTTGTCATCGTGTTCAAAAATAGAAGGTGCATATCACCCAGGAAAATAGAAACTATCAATATGAATATTGACTCTGGTGACCTGAAGCTTCCTGACACTCAATGTGAATAGAAACTATTTTCTTTCTTAAGATGGGGAAATAAATGGTAACGGACTGTGACCATTAAGCAAGTAACACCAAGATTTATGTCTCCTTTTCCAAAGACAAATCATACATATATTGTAGCAAGGAAAGAAAACATATACTATTTGGGGAAAAAATCCTGTAAGAAACTTTCCTAATCATAAATTATACTTTCTTAATTATACTTTCTATAAATTATACTTCCTTAATATTTGTAACAGTGAATAGAAGGTAACTTGGTTCCTATGCAAACACTGGCCAACACCATGACTCTGCTAAAATGAAACCAGAGAGGTGTGTTGGGAGTCACCCAAGCATGTGGATTCTGCCTCCAGGGGGATAATAAAGGCCCTTAGGCTGCCAATCCCTGATCAGACCCATTTAGTAGGGCTATGGATTGAGTATGCTCCCCATTCTAGTTCAGGGGCCCTGCCAAAGACTGAAGTCATCCCACCTTTGATCAGAGAGCTAAAGCAATGCTGTCGTCTAGTCATGCTGTTCAGCATTGTCTGGGAGAGAGAAAGAAAGGGGGTTAAATACAAAGAAAAAACTTCAATTGGTGTGTGTCTCTTCTCTATCCCCACCCCCCTGAAACTGAAGGAATAAAAGGAGGGCTGAGCTCAGAAAGGGAAGAGAAATCTGGGTTTGGGGAGTCCTAAAATAATTATAAAAACAAAACGATCTTGCTGAATTTGGGCTAGATATTTTTACCTATGTAGGTTTTTGCTACTGAGATCTGCTCATCCTTTCTTTAAAAAAAAAAGTGATTATTAAAAGTGTCACACGAGCATGAGATCATACAAACATCAGATATGCTGGTTCTCCTTGCTGTAATCAAGGGTCTGAAAGAAAATTGTAAAGAAATACTTGGTGAGATGGTTCTGCTTAATGTTGTAGGAGGAACGTGATCAATTTTCTTGCTGTTGATCTTGCTGTTATTGTTTTGAGGGAGAGGTCGGAGATAATTCCAGAGGCAGTAAGAACGATCCCTGGTGTCAGGGAGTTCATTTTAGAAAAAGCTATTACAGAAATACAAGCAGGAAGGAGATAAAAGTCTAACTTATTCGTGATTGAAAACTAGGCTGGATCATCTGTAAAATGATTTTAGGAAGTGCTATGGTAGAAGTGAGAGAGAGAGGATCTGAGGATGGCAAAGAGGCTTCCAGATTAGAGGCTATTTAAACAATGATGTCGCCAAGGCAAACTAAGATTACAGGAAAGAACAAATTTTGTTTTGGACCGAGGGGGTTAAGATACATTTCTGTTGGAGCTGAAGTACTGGTAGAACCCCTTGTGGGATAGATATATCCAGGAGGCAGATGCTACGCCGAGCTTGACATGCTCAGATCTAGTGACAGAGATGTGGAAATTAACACTCTCTGTGGCTTGGCTCGCAGAAGTAAATGAGATGCCCCACAGAGGCATGGCAGAGCAAAGACCAAAGACCAAAGGCAGATTTCTGGGTGATAGCCTACATGTAAGGAGCTACTGGGGGAAAGAGGAGCAAGACAGAAGAACAACAACAGATGCAGATGACACCATCAAAAACCAAATGGTCAGAAACAAATGACCTGAAAAATCAGTAGCCCAGAAAAGAAGAAATAAAGGTTGGTGAGATGCTGAGAAGACAGGGTATAGATCAGAATTTAATTCCTGTTGTACCTGATTTTTCAACTTGTGGTTCGATGAGCGATCATGCTTTCTCCTCTTTATGCTTTAAACCCACTGACTGCTCTGGAGGAAGCCCCTTCCCTTCCATTTTCCTCCTGGTTAATTCCTGCTCATCTTCACCCTTGCCCATGCACTAACCCCACCCGAAGGGCAGCTCTTGCCCTTCCCATTTCCTGTAATAAAGACATGAGCCATCCTCTATCATACACTTCATTTAATACCCTATATGACTGATACACTTGTCTATCTTCCCAACAACAATACGAGTGAGCTCTTGGAAGTAAGGATGCTACATCTCCTTCTGAAGAGGCAATTCTTGGCACACTGTAGATGCTTCTAGATCACACATCATAGCCTCTTGATCAGCCATGAAAGAATTTAGCCAGAGGAGACTCATCTCAAACAGTTTTGATGGTATTAATTGGAGGTGAAGGAAGACTCATGCAAGGACTTAAGCAAACACAATTAGGAAAAATTATAGCTTATCAGTGAAGTGTGCATAGTGAGTGGGCTTATAGGCGGAGAGAAAAAAATGATTAATTGCCTTGTTTTCACTTCTAATGCGATGTTCCCTGGTTGCTTGACCAACATGTTCTGGGAACGTCCCATAATCAGTGTATTTCTTCTTTGCCCCTAATTTGAGTTTCCAAATTTTCCTTGGCTCTCTCACTCCTGGCTGGCTGCCCTGAAATATCCCACTGCCTGACGGAACACTGTTTAGCACATAAATCAGTGACACTTTTGTCTCCCAGCATGAGGACTGTGAAGAGTTTACTCTTTGAAGAACCTCAAAGTGAACTGGAGAGATCAATGGGTCTCACTTCGAAGGAAGTGAATGGTTTTTTACTTATACCAGTTTGCTGCAAAATTTTTTTAAAGATAGCCAGGCAAAGAACCTCCCAACCATTCTCAGTGTGAACTATAGGATAACCATATAGGACACAAAATTCAGATGGCTTAATTTTGTTCTTCTTGAAGGTGACCTAACAATACATTTCAGTAAAACTTTAGGGACCAAAACTTCTAGTCAGTTTGTCATCTCCACACTTCTATAAATGTCAGGTGCTATGCTGACCCCCCAAAATAAGATAGCTTTCCTTCATTTTCCTTACTGTCTGGTGGGGAAATCTGATGAAAGTTTAATAAATAAATAAATAAATGACAGCATAAAGGACAGAATTTTTCTGACATATTAATTTAGTGGCTGAATATTCTGGTCTTTAAAAAAATCATAGTTTAAAAAAATAAAAAAATCATAGTTTTAAATTTCCTTACAGATTCCATCAGCGCTAAAATCTCAGTAGTGTATAAAGATTTAAAGATTATCATTCGTAGGTTTTCTTTCCATTGGAAAGCAATGCTCTCAGTGTGGCAAGAGCGACGTTGAAAGAATGCTCAACTTCACCTGTCCCTTCATCCACTTACTCTCAGATTTCTAAAATGTCAATAGGATCACATTATTCTCCTGTTTACACATTTTCAGTGGGTTCATGTTACCCACAGAATGAACCCAAGTTATTTTGTATAGTCTATGGATTTGTTTTTATCATCCAACCACTAACTACGGTCTTTCAGCCCTACTTCTGCCAAATATCCCTACCATCCTGATGCACACACCACACATGCCCAAGCAAATTATGCCTCATAAAGTAAATCCAAGAGTTCTCCATGGCCTACAAGTCTGTCTTGCACAAATGTTCCCATTTCCTGGAGGCCGCTCCCTCCCTTTCAACTTCCTTCTTTCCTTGCTGCGCTAACTCATTCCTCCTTGAAGACGTACTCCTGTGTCCTTGCAAAGGCCCCAGGAGGTGTGGAAAGAGATCTTTCTCTTTCTTAATGTTCTTTGTGCTCCGGTGGCCTCCATCACATGCTTCTGTCCTAGCAGTCACCACCCTGGGTTTATTCATGTATCTCTTCTACTAGGTAGACTATGAGGGCTTTAAAAACAGACTGTTACTGGAGTGTTTCCATATCCCAAGTGCATAAACCAACACCTGGCATATAGTACATACTCAACATACATTTACTGAATAATGCATTTATCCACAATAAATTTGTGCTACTGACAGTAATAAATATTTTGCACAGAGCAATGATGCTTAAGTAAAAGAACAAGTAATAAAAGAACATTATTTTAAACTAATTTGGCAGGGCCTGGCATTCTGTTTCTCTAAAAGCTGTCACGTAGCACAAGTAAACCCAGGGTCTAGTCACTGCAATCCTGGTTTGGGGGGAGTGCTACAGAGCATCTGTAGGTAGCAAGTACTTTTTTTTTTTTTAATTGTTATTGAAATAAACTGGTTCTAAATGCTCTGGCCTTATGTGGCTGTACATAATACCACAGACTAGCATTTGGATGGCCCTTTAAATAATGCCGTTGATCACCACAAGCCTGCAAAACACGAAGCTGAGAATTGCTAGTGGATAGCACATTTGCAGCAAACTTAAAACCTTACAGAATTTTCCTGTGTTCATTTAAAAATATATATTTCACAATAATCTTACAATGGCTTGCACTCACCTCTAATAGTCTCTGATTTTTATGGCTGGTTTTCTGTGGCATATCTGATGTACAGTGAAGTCTTAAATGCTTGCTTAATAAGAAATTTTAAATAAAGATTATGAGATGCCTCCTTGCAACACTTTCTGCTTAATGCCCTTGTTCTGCAGGAGATTTCATTAGCATGTGCCCTGCTCTTGTCCTCCAAGCCCTCATTGCTTCAGACAAGCATGGGCTTAATTGAGAGAAAACCACGCTGTGAGTGTGACTCAGGTGTGAAGGCTGCTTCTCTTGGCAAATTAGATCCAGCACAATGACTGAGTGTTCTTTTCCATACCCTTCTGATAGATTTAATACTGCATATTAATTGTTGTTCTCCTATCCTCTACTCTGTGATTGTTTTCCCCAGGATCCTATTGAGGGTGATTGATGCTCATATAAATCTGATGGTTTCATATAGAGAAAGAAAGATTAACAGGTGCTAGTAAGAACATTGGTTTATAAGAACATAGAGCAACCCAAATATTCATACAATATTAGCACACACTTTTGCAGGTTTAAATATTTAAGCACACGCTTAAATAAAATTCAAGAAAGAGAAAATCAGAAAGAGAAAAAACAAACAAACCTGGTTCCTTGGGTATAGTTTCAATTGCCTTATCTTTGTGACATAAAACTGATGTGTCCTTTGGTTTAGCAGTTAATCCAATTCCTTGATCATATTCATGGCTATGATAAAAGAAGTGAGGAGAAAATGAAGATTTTAGAATCTGTTTCCAAAACCACTTCATCCCCATGCTGAACTGTAAGTTTCTTCAGAACAAGAGTGGGGCACTGGTTTGCATTACCCAGACGCTCCACATGTGCTTCTTGAGCTTGAACTTCACTGTAATATATTTAAGTATACTTTGTGCAGTGTGAAGGTATCATTTTTTAAACCAATGTTCATTCTTCTTTCTCACCAATTTTTCTTATATATTTTTTTCTCATTATTGAGCCCTTCTAAAGACAGCCTCAAACCCTTTCTGAAATCAGGCAGAACACAAAAGCAAAATGAAATGAAGAAGGAAAGTCAACTCAACATTTTCACAGAGAGAGAATTGTTAAGCTAACTTCTGTAATTATATTTCTAGTTTATGTTATCAGAGTATCATTTAACTGAAAGCTTCTGCTTTGGGCAGCTTATAGTTTATGTAAAATGTCTTTGCTAAACTGGACTCCTTAGGGTGAGGCAAGTTCACTTGTGAAATCCAGCCACATCTCTATTAACTAAAGGCCATAATGAAGGCTGAATTTCTTGCTGAAAAAAAATTATCTTGGGTATAGATGCTAATCTAAAACCTACTTCATGAATTTGCTTATGTTTTCTGCTCCCTTCAGACATTAGCCAGCTAAAGCCATTATACATACATTAATTACACCAATTAGTCCCCACTGCACATATACATACATTCAAATTTGATTATCTGAGCTAAAAGAAGTGGTTGGGCATGGCACAAATAATACAAATGAGCAAAAAATTCAAATCCCATGTACATTGAACTAATGAGTACATTATATATTTTTGGCATGGCTCAATTACATTATGCTTTTCTTAATTTAATAATGCAATTACCTTAAATTTTCTTATTCCATCCAGGTAATAGTAGGGAGAACAGGCCTAGATTTATAACAGGCATTGGGAAAGCCAGCCTATAGTTTAAGGATTTGGTCATAGTCTTCTATTTCTTCCTTATTTTCAAATATGTATTTTTTAACCTTACTGGACATCCTCCATACTATTGCTTTATTTCTCTACAATGTCCAACAGACACGTGGAAGGATGATCCTCACAAGTATCATAGTAAGGATTCATTCATTCATCTCTTGTATTAAAAAAAGATGGAAGGCAACTAGTCCCTATGTCAGAACAATTCCAGCATTTATTTCCTTGGATTTTGGGGAGTTCATTAGGTTTTTTTTTTTTTTTTGAGTTAACCTTCGTAAAGTTCTGCCAGTTTTGACTACCCTGAGTAAGACAACATAATGTAATGCAATGTGACTCAAACTTTAGTGTGCAAAACAAAATAAATTAATGAGTTTGTTAACACACAGATTGCTGGGTTGCCACCTCCAGAGTTTTGGATTGAATGAGGTTCAACTATTTGCATTATTAACAAGCTCTAAGGTGATGCAGATGCTGCTCATCTGGGGACCCCACTCTAGTGTAATGGTTAAGGATGTAGCCTCATGGGTTTAAACCCAGCCAGTTCCAGCACAACTAGCTGTATGACCTACAACAACAGATGTCACCTCAAGCCTCAATTCTCTTATCTGCAACGTGAGGGTAATTATAGCAACCTATGTCATAACGTTATCTTGATGATTAAATGAGTTATACACTGAAAACGCTTACAATGATGTCTGGCACCTAGTAAGTAATAATTGTTAATTGGTATTATTGTTGTTACTGTTACTTACAAACACAGGTTATCCAGAGTCATCATAAATTATTTAACCCTGAACAAAAGAACAAAATGCTTTTCCTGAAGTACTTGACTGAACACTGGACACCGACAGAAAAAGAGTGTTGATAGACTAACCCTTCAGAGTTATGTAGAAGATTCTGGGAAAGTGTGTGGGCCTTGAATATATCAGACTGGATCATCACAGAGCAGGAAGAGAGTACATGAAAGAGGCGAGAAAATGGGCAGTAGGGTGAAAGTCTGATTGTTCTCTGAGACACAGATGCTAAACTCGCTTTAAGGGTTCAGTATACATGTGTTGTATGTCTGACATTTGTTTATTTAGGTCCTGCATCAGAATTGAGTATGCAAACATGAGCAAAACTGGATGTGTTCTCTGATCTCCTAGAGCTTAAAATTTATTATAAAAAAGTCATAGAAGTTCATGTAAAAAAAGCAAATGTCATAAGTGCCAAAGAGGGTCTTATTGCTTTTGAAATGTTAGGTGACACCTCTCTGAAAGGGGTAAGGATTGAGCTGAGGTCTGAAGGACGGGGTACTCAGGAGTATAGTTGTAATCCATAAACACTGCAAGTTAAATCAAATTTCTCTGTTTCTGAAATAAATTGATAGATGACAAATAGATGAATGGATGGCTAGACAGATAAATGATATTGAATCAGTGCTTCTGGAGTGCATAAATCATTAAGTAATGGTTGTGTGTGATATATAAATTAAATAATCTAAGACCAAATTTGCTAACTATATCTAATAAGAATGCTTTCTGGGAAAGTTACAGAAAAGTCAACTTTTCAGAGGCCTAAATAAATCGGAAGTCATTTTTCTTCAGTAAGAGACGTCCAGAGGCAAGATGTTTCTGATGTGGGTTCAGTGGCTCAACACTCCTAGGACCCATGGCTCCGGAAGTCCTTAGGCCTTTCCATCTTGAACGTCACATCTTGCTCTCAAGATAACTGCTACATTCAAGGCAGAAAAGGGGTATGTTCCTGATAGTCCCCCACACCCTCCAAAACATATTTCTCTTCAAGTATCATAGGACAGAATTGATTGACCAATAAACCCCAGACTCAAGCCAGGCTGGGGAAATAACTAAAGGAATTGTCGTGATTTCCTTAGGTTAATCTGACCCTCTTTCCCAGGAGGGCTCGGGTATAAATCTGGGATCTTGTTACCTAGGAAGAAGGAATAACTGACAGTATCTGCTACAAAAACATACATAATTTTGGTTTATAGGTGCATTTATAGTTATTGGGCTATAAATCTGAGAGTTTGGTGAAAATGATAATAAAGTTGATATATGTGTCTGGTTGTCTTTTATCCTGAGTTGGTAGAATTCCCAGAGCCCACAGAAACATTCATTAAGGGTTTATTTTTTTTCCCCCAGAATGATGATCATTTTGATAATGTGAAATGGAATTCTCTTTTGTTCCTTGATGGGTGAAGGAGAGAGCAAGAAATTAACAGAAAATTGAGTATTTATTGATCGTAAATTATATTTTTTTGGAGAAGTTCAAAATAATTGAGAATTTAATATTTGCTGGTACAGAAGATTATGGAAAACTTAAACATTTCAGTGAATTATTTTAAAGTGAAAATCAACATTTTCTTCTACTTTTCCATTTATGTTTTGATTCAATAATTCTATTTTTAAAAAGATTTTATTTATTTGAGGGAGAGAGCATGAGCAAGCATGAGTGGGGGAGGGGCAGAGGTAGAGGGAGAAGCAGGCTCCCTGCTGAGCGAGGAGCCCAAAGTGGGGCTCTATATGAGGACTCCGGGATCATGACCTCAGTGGAAGGCAGATGCTTAACTGACTGAGCCACCAAGGTGCCCTCAATAATTCTTTCTAGACAGAATATTTTGATAGTTCCTGGAGAAGAACACTGAAAAAGCAATTATTACTGACCAAATCACTGAAGTTGTTTTTATTTAAAAAATAATTCAAGGGTGCCTGGGTGGCTTAGTGGGTTAAGCTTCTGCCTTCGGCTCAGGTCATGATCTCAGAGTCCTGGGACTGAGTCCCACATCGGGCTCTCTGCTCATTGGGGAGCCTGCTTCTCCCTCTCTCTCTCTGCCTGCCTCTCTGCCTACTTGTGATCGATCTCTCTCTCTCTCTCTCTGTCAAATAAACAAATAAAAAAAATCTTTAAAAAATATTCAAGATGGAGTTGACTTTTAAATATACTTTTATTTTTCATTTTAAATCTGGAAGTGACTTTTCTTTTTTTCAGTACATGAATGTTTGGGTAGACATTTTGGTTTTTTTTGTAAATGGTAGGTATTTAGCTTATTTGAATTTTAAATGGTTTTCAGTGTAGTGATTTTGTTCTACCCTTATTATTTTCCCCATTCATTTTTTAAGAGAACTTTAAGCTCAGATTTCCCCTTGGATAGAAGATATGTCCAACATATCACCAGTTTTAGGTCCTTTGCCTCAGAGACCCAGAGGCCAGGAGCAAATAAGTAACCTCTCTGCCCTCTGGCTTCTTTTTCTGCAACCCTTTTGTGATAAAGATCTTCACACTATGTTGCAATCATAGGCTTACTTCTTTTGTTCAGTACCAAATAGTGTTTGTGTCAGTCTGGCTACAAGTCAGACCATATTTGCTGTCTTTCCTCATACATTAGCTCCTTTGAGGGCAAGAATGTGTCTCATTTATCTCCCTTAACCCTATTCCCGAAGCACAAAGGGAGAGAGAAGTGGTCAAGGAAGAGCTGTAGGAATAAAGTTAGAGAAGTCAGGAGCAGAGTGACCCTTAACATAAAATGTCAGCTGGAAAAGTGATAGATGAAGAATGACATTACTTGACGGCAAAAATAAACTGCTAAGAAGATGTCCACTTTTGCTTTTTTTATGACCGAAGTAATCAAGCCCAGGATAAAACAAAGTAGCAAATTCACTGGGCAATGCCAGACAGAAAGCCTTTAGACACTGGAGCTTTCAAAAGAACAAATATGTGAACTGAATTCTGTCTCTATAGCAAGAGAGAAAACCCTTCCTCATTTTAATTAGAGATAGAAAGTATAATAGGCTGGGGGAGATGAAAAGAGAGGGAATACAGTTTAATATTCATAGGGAAAGGTGATGAGAAAGTGTGAAGAAAAGTCTTAATAGGAGCCTGGGTGTGCACAGAATTGTGTATAAAAGAATGTAAGGGAAAAATATTAATAAATAACTGAAATGGCCATCCACTGCAGAATGATTGAATAAATTAGGTTATATCCCTGAAATGAACAGCTACTCAGTGACTAAAAAAAAAAAAAAAAATCACACACACACTCACACGTATACACACACAAATATACATATGCCTCTCATATGTCAGGCTTTATAATGTTTTCATAGCAAACTTATTAGTAAGATACTATCATCATCCCTATTCTACAGATGATGAGACTAAGTCCCAGATACATCAGATAACTTGTTCAAAGTCATACAGCTTGTAGTGGAAGAACTGGGATTCAAACCCAAGCAGTCTCATGCTTAAACCCTGAGCCATACTTGAAGCAAGATAGTCAAAACTCACCATTAAATGAAAGGAAAAGTTCGCTGAACAGTATATATGCTAATGGTACCATTTTTTTTCCTGCAAATGTAATATAGAGCTACAAAGAGTGAGTAGAACCAAATCAAAAGTTAAAGAAGAAAATGAGGCAATCTAAAGCTCTCTGGCACATCCCCAACTAATTACAAAAAGCATTAAATTGTGTTAGGGAGATGGAACAACCCGAAATTCCTCTGAAGCATTTGGCTCGCTCTGAAATGCCCCTTCAGCTGCAAGAGATCATTTCATATCCTCTCTACTGATCCGCTTGATTGTGTGTCAGCTCTATTAGAAAGTTGCTTCTCACTAATCCAAGTTGACTTTTTATTAGCCACTTATACCTCAATCACCAGACACATGACCATTTTAGGGTTTCAAACCTGTGGTCACTAAGATCTAGGCAGACTTAGATCCTGGCTGTGACCAAAAGACAATGCACGTTTCACTACCTGCTTTTCATTCTTCTGTGAGAAGAAAACCAGGGAGCATAGAACATATCATGTGACCCCAAGCAAGTGTGGGGGAATAAGAGAGGAGCTCTTTGCAATACAGGATTTCTCTCCAGCAGTCTGTCAGCACAAGCTAAAAGATAAAAGTGCCAAGGTCAGCCAGCAGCTCCAGGGGGTCCTTTCCCAAGATGGCCAGCCTGGGATAATTACCCTCACACTGGAAAATTACCTATTTTGTCCCTCAGGCGCAGAGACAAAATAAATCAAAGCCTTTGCAAGGCCTGGGTTTGTCAGGCTGCCACTTTTCTATTCTCAGTGTTTTGTGATTATCTGAGTGATTTATATATCTGTGAAAATTTTGAAAGTAATTCATTAATATTAGAAAAAGGCTGGGACTTGCTCTTGAGCGGGGGAGGGCTTTGGAGCAGAGAGGACCATTCATTGCTGTAGTCAGCCTTCGGCTCCACCCCCCCAAGGGCATCGCACCTACTTATATTCTGACCTGAATTTCTTAGATCTGGAGGGGTGGGGGGCATCACTAAGATGTTAGGAGATGTTGGTCTACAGTCTCCAGTGAACTTTGAGGTTTTTGTATAAAAGAAATGTTGGTATGGAGCATTAGGCTTAATTTTTTTTATCAGTTATTTTGTATTTTAAAAATTTCCAAAAATGTAAAAAGGAAGGCAGAACTTTCAGAAGGGGCTAGTAGGCTAAGAAATGACTGGAGATACAATCTGCAGGGTCCCATCTCTGTACCTGGTGTGTCAATTACTCCAAGTCAGATTGCTTAATCCTGTTGTTTCAGAACCTTCTACAGACTGGAAACAAAATAAAACTTTAAATTGGAGTATGGAATTTTGGAACTGAGACAATACAGTTAATCACAAAGTGCCTCCTGTGTACAGGAGAAACCTGGCGTGTTCGGTTTTTGCAAAGTTACAGGAACCATTCGTGAAGGGTAGAGCATGAAGATTCAGGCATTTGGACACCCCACCTGAGGAGTTTTCTGCTACCCTATATTGATAATGAGCCTGCAGCCTATGGGAAATTTATGATGACAAATAATAGATCTATTTTTAATGGGGCTATTTACTTCATACTTTTGTGTTTCCATTTCCTTAAGTAGAAAATAAAAGGTCTAGAAAATGACAATGATGTGGTGAATTCCTTATACCAATATTTTGCAGATCCACCGACTATTTGGAAAAACAAACAAATAAAGCAACAATGAAGACATATGGTGACTGAGTAGAAAGTCCAATAACGTAACTAAAGGACAGCTAGTGAACTACTAAAGAAAACTTCTTCTTCTCTAAAGTCAGCAACATATGGAGTCCCAGGCCTAAAGCTGGGTTTCCTGAAATGGAATGTTCCATGGCTGTTTGTCTCAGTCGGGGCACCCAGCATGTTGTACAGAGCACTGCGTAGAAATCACATGGTCACTGAGCACCTAAAAGGTCATGGGAAATCTTGAGTAAAGAAACCAGTTTATGCTTGCTTCAGATAGCATTCATGAAGCATAAATAAGCAGAAGATTTTTTATTCGTGATCTATTAACACATTACATAAATATTCCACATCACACACATGGAAACATCCAGGCAAAACCTAGTCAAAGAAGACTCTACGCTGCCCTTTTCTCCATTCAAGGCCATCTTCTCAGCCTCAGACCCACATTCTCCGATCATTCCTCTTCAGCCCTCTGGAAGTCCTCACCTTGGAAGGTCAGGGTTGAGGGTCCTACCCTGAACGCCTTTCCTCTTTGTGGGTTGGAGGAAGAGTTAGACCAAGAGAGCAAGAGGCAGAAAAGAGCACCTAACACCAAGGGGCCGAAGAGCTGTGGTAACCAGCGTTCACTCTGGACAGTAAGAGGGGGCTGGACTAATAAAGATACCAGTATGGATGATATAAACCAGAGCCATCCACAGGCAAAATAGCATGTGTGGCCACCCTAGGAGAGCTGCTTGGAGCTCCTGCGGTGACTCGGAGGTTGCTGCTGGCCACTGGGCCTTGCAGGGCAGCTGAAAGCCAGCATATCTCATCACTCAATGCCCTTCTCCCTTCGCCCATCTGTAGACATAAAGCTATCAGTGTTTCCAGTGAGAACTGATTGCTCTTTTTTCCAAGCATCCTGAGCTTTGTTTATGTCTATATTGTATCTGTATTATATTGTCTGTGTTTGTAACCTAGTATATGTGTATATTTTATAGTTTTATAGCAGCAATTATCCTGTATGCCTTCCCAGCCAAAATGGAAGGTGTTCTACTCTGCACATAGTAGGAGCTCAGTAAATGTTTCTTGAATGAACGAACGCATGGTACATGAAGAGTAACTGAAGCACAGCTTCTATATTAACCAGAAGATGTGACTCTCCGAATTTGTGCATTTTGCCATTCAGGTTTGAAGGCTATGAACTTGAGGACAATTCCTTAATATCCCCCTTGCAGATCCCATCTCTAACCTTTGTTCTTCAGACTTGTTCTTTACCTGATCCACAACCAACACTTTTCCTCAATCTCAGAGACTTTTCAGTGTCAAATGAAACTCTGAGATACCACTTTAAAAAATTTTAAAGGTAAAATGTCTGTGTAAAAGGAAGGAAAAATGCCTTAATTCCAAATGCTTTGGTAAAAGCAGTGATGAAAATTCACAGGAAGACTGACCCACACAGTGTATGTACAGCTGGGTTGTGTTGATCACAAGGAAGGAAGAGACTCATCTCCCTTTCTGAGATTGAATCCTCCTTGCTCTTTACCATCAAGGACATGCCAGGTAGAGGAGAACAAAAACCGAAGGCCAAGATGGTTAAGTGACAAGATTAATGACATTCATAAAATTGATGGAGGCCTGTGGGCTTGAAGTGATTGTAATAGCTCACGTGGAGCCCAAGGACGTAAATATTTAACAAACAATCACTTCTTGGTCTCATATCCACCATGGGGCCACAAAGAAAAAGTAGGGATATTACTCTCTCTGAGGACTCAGTTATTTAACAATTAAAGGAAGGAAAAAAATAAAACCCAAAAGGATTTCCCCTTCACATTATTCCTCTTTGAAACTACACTCAATTCCTTCAAGATTTGATGTAAAAAGATTCTCCCTCACATTTCTTTTCTGTACCCTACAGGCTTTGGGATTTTTGTGGCAACTGGATCTCTGTTTAAACTTGAACCTACACAGGTGGTCTTCCCTCCTTGGAGTGAGTCTTTTTAGTAAATTCGGTTGCAAACTCAGGCTCTCATCTGTCACCGTACTTAATTGCCCTTGATTCAACCCATTTTGGTTTTTGTTCCTTTTTTGGGATGTTTCTGTAAGGAGGGCACTTCCTTGGTGTCAACCAGGGGGAGCTTCCCAGGTGCCACACGTTCAGTGTCTAACACTGGACTCCGGGCCAATTCAGGCAGCTTCCCCTCATCCCATTCTAGTCACGGCACGCAGGCCTGGGCCAAGTGGCGCCGTCAGATAGATTGGTGAGCTTATTCCTGGCAGCAAGAAGAGAGTGACATTGCTCACTTTGGAAAGGTAAATCAACTTCTCAAAGTGTACCACCAGTTTAATAAGAGTCCATATTTATTGAGCACTAATTACAGGCCAGGAACTGCTTTGAGTGATTTACAAACATTATTTCATTAAACTATCACTGCCGTTTTATGAAGTAGCTACTTTTATTATTCCTCAGCTTACAAATGATGTAACTAAGATTTAGAGAGGTTATGTAACATGTTCAAGGTCACAAATCTAGGAAGTGGATGAACAAAGATTATAATCCATATCCGTCTGGTTCTGAGAGTTCGCCTTTTAATCTACTATGATACCTCACATATTAATGCATGAAAAGAGACAAAGCACAAAGTAAATGAGAGTCAATTTTAAAAACATGAGAGAGACACTTGCTAAAATTATATGATGATCAAATGTTTAAAAGAACTCTGAAAATCTCAAAAGCAGAAACGTATTTGCATTACAGCATTAGTAGTTTTGTGGAATTTTTCTTTTTTCTTTTTTTTTTTAAAGATTTTATTTATTTATTTATTTCACAGAGGGAGAGAGATCACAAGGAGGCAAAGAGGCAGGCAGAGAGAGAGGGGGGAGAAGCAGGCTCCCTGCTGAGCAGGGAGCCCGATGCGGGCCTCGATCCCAGGACGCTGAGATCATGACCTGAGCCGAAAGCAGAGGCTTTAACCCACTGAGCCACCCAGGCGCCCTGTGGAATTTTTCTTAAGGACCACCTCTGAGGACATCTTCATGGAAATATGGGACAGGATAATAATAGTCAAGACACCTCATCAAGACTCAATGGAAATAGCTAATGCTCAACTTCTGGCTATGAAATAATAGCTCTTCTTTAAGGTACTGATGCATGCAGCATTCTTCCCTGCCTGTATCTGTTTTGTTTCCCAGGTCCCATCCATGCATGGGACTGGATCTGGGAATGTTGTGATCATCTCCCTTTGGTGGTTAACTCCATATGCCATCTATTTCTTCTGCTGACTTTCTTGGCATCTGGAGTCTCTCAATTTTTTACTCTTTATCTTTTCCCTTTGTATCTCTTACCTCTGTATCTCTTTACATCTGAATATGGGTCTCTCCTCCCTTGCCTCCCTCTCCCACTCCCCATTTAAATATCCTTCCTCCTAGTCACACTTGCTATTGAACATAAGTCTCCAAATTCACTGAGACAGGGACCTGTTTCATAAAATACATATAAAAACAAAGTTAAGTTGCAATTTTCTAGATCAAAATAAAACAGTTTCCAGCACTTCAAGAACTCCACCCTGACACTAAGTATGGTAATAAGTTATAAATTCCATTGGCTTAATTCTGTAGAACAAAAACTTGCTATCAATTAAATATGTATTGACATATGTTGAGAGATGGGATATATGGTATTCAAAAGTATAGGCTCTGGATTAAAAACGTAGATTAAATTGTAGATTTAATTAGTAGATTAAAATGCTGGCTCTGCTACTCATAGCCGTGATCTTGAGAAGGTTGCTTCATTGCACCATGCCTCAGTTTTCTCATACGTAAAATGGGGATAATCATATTAACTAGTTCTTAGGGTTGTTGTAACTATAAAATGAATTAATGTATAAAAAAATTAATGAGAGTAGCTGGTATATGGTAAACACTCAAAGATGTTGTAATTATTATAATGTCTTCACAATGTCAATAGATCCACTCTAATAAACCAGAGAAATGATAGACAGATCTTCTTAGGCTTCCAAGCAAACTTAGATGCATAAATAAATATCTGCTTAAGATTTAAACTCAGTCTATGCAGTATCCTTGGTCTTATACAAGCAAAGCAAAAACAGAGAAGTACTTTCTTCAAATACTTGCCCAAGAATAGAAGAGAAAAAAGAGAAACTATCTATTTTAAGGTTTCGTTGTGGGAGGAGGAACATGGAAGTAGATGTCAGAAGAATTAGCTTCTACCTCTGATATACTCATGTATGAGTTTTAAGAACTTCTGAGCCTCTTTATTTTTAATAGTAAAAAGAATATTTCTAACCATAGTGACATTCCAAAGTTGCCACATCAAGAAAATGAGATAAAATAATGAGAACATGCTACAAATTGTAAATCACTATGTACTGCTAGTGGCTACTGTTTTGTTTTTCAAAGAGCATTGTAGAGCACTGATGTTAAGCATTATCCTGGTTGGGCACAACTTTGTGCAAAGCCATCTGATACACGCTAGATGTTTCCATAACAGCTCTCCACATGAATATCATTATCTTTGTTGCAGAGGTGGGAACACCATGGCTCAGAAAGTTTGTGGACTCCTCCAAGTTACATGACTGTTAAATGACACTTAAATTTATTAATACAATTTTGTAGCTTCCAAGGTCTAGATAATTCTTTCAATTATGTAAAAGTAACTTCTTTATTTTACCTCCTTCCTGGTACAATTGACTAGATACAGGCATAAAACATAGTACCTTTCTCAGAGAATATATAGTAATTATACATTTTTAATACTTAGAAAATAACACACAATCACATGACAGAATGTGTATTTATCAATGCTGCTATAACAAATAAGCCATAAAAATTCAGAGTTTTATACGAAGGAAGCTTATTTTTCACTCATTTAACAACACAGCTTTGGTATTTCTGGGCAGTGAGCAGCTTTCCTTCCCAAAATGATTTATAGACTTGGGTTTCTTCCACTTTGTGGTTCTGCCTTCACCATGGGCCCTGGATACCTCTGCTTATAGCCAGCAGAAGAAAGAAAAAGAAACCCCACCTACTTCTTAAGAAAGGCTTGGCCCAGAAGTGACACTTCACTTAGGTTCCTATGAGACTGGTGATAGCTATTCACAGGGTCACATCTGCTGCAAGAGGGGCTGGCGAATGTAATGCCTGGATGGGCAACCACCCCAGCCACAGCTCCACTCTACAGAGGAGGACACAGACATTAGCCAGAGCTGCCAGAATATACAATATACAATAAGAGACAGAAGTTTGCAATTCCCTGAAAGAAAACTCTGGGACCATTTGGGTTTTAGAATGCAGAAATTGTCAGATTTTTAGAGGATGATAATTCAGTCCCTGGACTACATTGTCTGGTACGCCCACATAGAGCCTAGAGTAGATCCTTATAATCAAATCCATAGTATCTCTTTTTTTAAAAAAAATATTTATTTATTTATTTGTCAGAGAGAGAGAGAGAGAGCACATGAATGCCAGAGCACAAGAAAGGGGTGGAGGGTGGCAGGCAGAAGGAGAAGCAAGCTCCCCAGTGAGCAGGAAATCTGATGCAGGACTTGATCCTAGGACCCTGGGATCATGACCTGAGCCAAAAGCAGATGCTTAACCAACTGAGCCACCCGGGTGTCCCAAACTCAGCAGTATTTCTGCAGTGAAACAAACCAAGAGTCACGCTAAAATGTAATTAATAAAAATTTAAATTTCTTCCCATCAGTTGGGATTGGTATTTCTTACCACAGTATTTCCAAAAACATAGGGCAGGTGAATAAACTTTTAGATTTCTGAATTGCACACAAGGACTTGCGAAGCGGGATCAGGATTGCAGATACGATTCAACAGAAGCATAAAGGAAGGACTTCAGTGTGGCTTGTGGCGTGTGCCAGAGCTCTCACTCAAGTGAGAGGAGAGGAGGTCAGATGTGACTGGTCAATTACCATGTGCTGTACTAGCTCCTTAGCAAGTTAAATGTTTTGATCTTTTTGTATTTTCAAATGCAGAACGTTATTAGGCAAGCGATAGAATAAGTACTTAACCATTTGTTATGCACACAGAACAGCTGCAGCATGGCATTTTCTTTCCATTTACAACTCTAAGTAGATGAACTGACACTTTGAAACTGATAATCAAAATGCCCTTCCCACTAAGCTCTAGTCATCACCAATAGGCACTTTTAAATGAGTCATAAACCTTTCAACTCAGGAGCAGAACAGCTTATGCTTAGCTTTATATTATAGTCATTCCATTTGACTCTTTTTTATGGTAAAAATAAGAGATAATTTATGAGTTTCATTTGTGCTCTCTTTAAACTACTTTTACATCCACAACCCCAAACATTCTCTTTGACCCAGGACATTTCTCAAGCCAAATTTTTTGACCCAGGTGCTAAATGCAGATGGCCACACAAACATACATTACATTGCCATGAATTAATCATTATGAGCTTTAATCTTTAGTGATTCAAGCCTGATAATGGTGAAATCTGGTGATGCGACCTTGATGTTAATTTTTTTAATTATATATTTTTTGCAAATATAGGTCAGTTAACTTTCTCATGACTCTAGCTATGTTTTCCAATCTCGTGGGTTCTAACAAAGGCACTAACCTCAGGCAATTTGGAAAGGCTTTGTTGCATGATAATGAGAAATAGAACAGCACACACGAAAACCTGATATTTATTTAAATAGCATCATGAATAAAAAAACTGATAGATTGCGGTATTCATCTCATGACAACAAACTACTTGAAAATGCTGTAAAACCTAAAAATAATGCATTTTAATTTTCCTAACAGCTTGACGCAAAATTGGATGCTTTAAAATTAAAACCATATATGGCATTGACTGGTAGGTCTTAATTCAAACAATGAGGCTGTATATGATATAGTATTTCATATTAAGTCCAAGACATTAGCTCAAATATTTGTGTTGGTATAAGAAACAGATTATGACAATTTATGTAGTTATCCCCTTCAATTATTATCAAGCTCTTTATGAAGCTCTTTATCAGATAGTAATAATATCTTAGGTATACAGATGTGCTTTTATGAGTAGCAGTGTGAAAATTCTCAAATATCTACAACAGATATAAAACACAGTTCTGGCCCAAATGGGCTGAACTGGGTATCAGAAGACCAACTTTACAGTTCTAACTCTGGACATATGGGTGACTTTGGGCAGGTGACCTCTTTCCTCATTGCTAAACCAAAGAGAGTGGATTTACTGATCTCAAGTCCATTTCAAGCTCTAGTATTCCATGGTTTCAAATGTTACTATTTCAGGAATTCAAATTCGTTTTACTATAAAGAGTATGTACAGGAGTCTGTGGCTTCTGTTTCAAGCCATGCATACGACAGGAACTCTTTCCTTCCTAAGTGTCTTCATCACTGCTGTTGTATCCTGGTTTTCTTGATTCCACCAAGCTCATAACCCATGTGTCAAAGAATAGTTGCACCAGACGGGTTAATCAGGCAAGAAAAACTTTATTTGAGCCTATTGCAATAGAGGCAAGGGATTGGACTCAACCATACTGAAACAAAAAGCTGCAGTAATTTTAAACACTGGAGTGAGCTAATGGGAAATGTACTGGAGGACTTTAAGAGGAATCTGGTCATAGGTGATTAGACCATTTGTATTTGCTAGTTGGTACTTATCAAAGTTAGGCTCCTACCCTTTCACAGAGATTGGGAGTTAGGAACCCTATCTTTCTTGACGATTATATTTCAAAAGGTTGTCTCCAAGGTTCCTTAAGACAGATTTTTTCCTAGTTGTATAAGATTTAGATCTCAAAGGAGCAGGGAAAGAATTTACAATTGCAAGTTTTTTAAAGTAAGTACTCTAAGAAAAAGGAGGCCAGGGATCTACAGTCAGGAAGAAAGCTGCCTAGAATTTATCCAAGCTGAAGAGAAAATTAATGTTGTTTTGGTAATATGTCCTTGTAAACCAAATACTGTGGGTTGGATGAGGACAAACAGGGAATCCCCAGAGGTCAACAAGACCTAGAAATAACCCCCACTAGTATTATGACAGGATGCTTGACTTAAGTCAACTTGTATGTAGGCAGCTTATTTACTACCATTTCTCTAGTGCCACTAGCTGCCTGTCACATAGTGGTAATTCCGTAAAAGGAATACTCAGTGTGCAAAAACTAATTTCTGTGAACCAGTCCATAAAGATGGTTGTTTTTCCTCTTGCCTTCACCAACAGAGAATTCTTGACCATATGTGAGTACACTAATCTGATACCACGACTCTCATTAACTCTAAGCTACAATGTCTTAAAAGCGAGAAACTATTTTACCCCTCACCAGAGCCATGGTTGAGAACATGGGCTGGGGAGTCAAGAAAGAGTTATAAATTCAAATTTCGGTTCTGATGCACAGTATCTAGCCGACCTTTATGAATCTCAGTTTTATATCTTTACAAAAGAAATAACATCAGCACCTACTTCATAAGGTTGTTGTGAGGGTTGAATAAAAGAATGCATGAAGATGAAAAGCACAAAGCTGAGGACTTTGCACAGAGTATTTCATAATTACTGCCTTGTTTTATTTTTTTATTTACTTTTAAAATTTTCAACTCAATTAATTAACATACAGTGTATTGTTAGTTTCAGAGGTAGAGTTTAGTGATTGATCAGTTTTATATAATACCCAGTGCTCATTACAACATGTGCCCTGCTTAATACTCATCACCCAGTTACCCCATTTCCCCACCCCCACCCTTCCAGGAACCATCATTTCTTTACTATAATTAAGAGTCTCTTATGGTTTGTCTCACTTTCTAATTTTATCTTGTTTAATTTTTCCCTCCCACTAAAATTTAAATTACTTTCCTTTATGCATTTACTTGGTAAAGCACATTGACCCCTTGAGCTGAAAGGCATTTTATTAGTAATAAGGGGCCTTGTTCAGAGAGATTTGATGGCTGCAAAGATACGGTACCAGGTTGTTCCCATTCTCCTGCGTGTGCCTTTGGTGAGATCTCCAAAAGACAGACGTTCACTATATGTAACAATCTTTTAAGGGTTATGGTAATTTACCACAATTACATAAAACATTGCTTGGTTAAAAAAGAAAATCTGAAGGGAAAAATATAAAGCAGTTCTATTTAGGGGAGCATTTTATATCAACATGTCAAATAATTCTGATAATAGATATGTACAAATAAATCAAAGAAGAAAAGGTTAGTAATTTGGTTGAGAGAATATGTCAACAATAGGTCTGTCTATATTTTTTTCAAGGAACTGAATGCCCAAGACCTTATGTTCACAACTTCTCTCAAGTATGATGCACTGCTTCTCCAAAAATTATAAACATTTCCCTGAGTAAGTTTAAAAAATACATATTTTGTTAAGACTACAATTGACAACAAATGATGTCATGGTTTGGAAGATCACTCCAACAGTAAGCAATTCACAGCACCTTGTGAATAGGCAACATATCCTCCCAAGTTTCAGTCTCTGATTGGAATTACTTGTGTTTGCATTTTTCTCAATATTAAGAGTAATGGACTTCTCTCTGGAAAAGAAAAATCCTTTTTGTTTACTCTATCTGGGAAGGCATGAGGGATATTCCTGTACTGGAAAATATTTTTAACTCAGAGCTTATTATAAAGACGTTCATAGTACCTAGTACTATGAAGCTACAAAAAAATGTATGAAGACTTGGGGTCTTGAGATTACAGATTTGTTGCCTATTTCTCTAGTTCCCCTTACACTAAAAAATTTTGAAAAGGGCAATCTATACCACCAAATCTTCAGTACAGTCTTTCTGTTTTCTTTGTGGTTTTTTGTTTTGTTTTGTTTTGTTTTGTTTGCCTGTTCTCTCTTGATCCCTATCTAATCAGGCTTTCACCCAAACACCCACAAAAATTGCTGTTATCAAGGTCCCTGAAGATCTCCATGGCACTAAATCCCATGGTCAGTTCTCAAATGATTAACCTGTTTGCAACATTTGTCTTTCCACCTTAAAATATTTCTGCATGTGGCTTCGAGGACATCAAATTTCCCTGTTTGCCTTCTGCCTCTCTGAACACACCTTTCTAATCTCTTTATCTGGTTTTTCCTCATTTCCTCAATTTCTTAATGGGACAGAGCCCATGGGCTTAATTATTGTACCTCTTCTTTTCTAAATAATGCATTCCTTTGATGCAAGCAAAGTCAAGTTTCAAGCATGTAAATGTCATATATTTACAATATCATAAAATTTTAAATTTGTAGCCTAGACTATACCATGAAACTCTAGACTCATTTATCAACTATCTATGTAACAAACTCACTTGACTGTCCAATATGTTATTTAATGTATCCAAAACCAAACCTCTGATAGTGACTACAAAACTTGCTTTAAAAAAAGAACAAATGTATTCTACGATGTAGTTAATGGAAATCTCCATTCTCCTAATTGCACAGGTCAAAAATCTAGGTGTCCTTTCACAATAATAAAAATGCACATTAATACTACACTCAGATACTGTCAAGTTGGCAAAAATTCAAAAGTGGACAACATGCTCTCTATTAACATTAATACTACACTGAGATACTGTCAAGTTGACAAAAATTCAAAAGTGGACAACATCCTCTCTATTCTGGGGAATGACTGTTGGGAGACAGGCAATTTTGTACATTGCTTGTGGGGATGCTAAATAGTAAAACTCCTCTGAAGACTATTTTTGCAATATTTAACAAAACTACATTTGCATTTACCCTTTGACCCAGCAATCCTACTTTTAGGAATCTACTGTGTATATACCTCCCCAAATAAGGAAATATGTGCACACAAGGTTTTTCATAGCAGCATTTTTTTTATTATTTCAAAATATTGGAAACACCTTAAATGCCCATACCTTGAAATTACTTGAGTGACTCTGGTTCATCCAGTGGAGTACTCAGAGCTCTATAAAAGAAGGGGGAGGATCCTTATGAATGAATATGGAATAATTTCCAGTATATATTATTAAGTAAAAAAGCAGTATACAGAGATATGTGTAATTTATTTACTGTATCTTAGCTAGGAAAAAGTAGAGAAAGACATACACCAGTATCTGTTTATTTCTGCAAAAAGAAATACAGCAACAATAACTAAATGCTAATATAATTGGCTGATTGGTGGATGGAAATCAGATGATAGGAAGCAACACGTCTCTGAGAATAGCTTTTTGTATAGTTTGGACTTTGGGAACAATTTAATGTTTTATAATTAAAAAAGTAAACGAAATAAAAATTAAATGGCAATCTAAAATTGAATACAAACAGAAACAAATACAACAAACAGCATAATAAATAGATTATATAACCACATAGGGGAAAATACGCTTATCTAAATAGTAGCTGTACACAGCATTTTGATTACACACCCTCGGTCTTAAGACAATGAGAATTGCAAATGAATCTTCAACTTAATTTAGTAGAATTTCTCTTTGTAGCAGTAGGTGTGGCAATTCTCAAACTTTTTCATGTATATTGTAAAATTGAGCTAATAAGTAAATACATCCATATTTTCAGCTCCAAACTCTCACTCATGAGAGAAGGAAAATACAAATTGGGAATGTGGGAAGGCTCAAGAAAGAATCTTAGAGCTGGAATTGGAATTAGAAATCTCAGTAGAACACATGGAATTTTAAAAAGTAATAAATATCCATTTTCTGTCCACTAAAATGACCCAGCATTAGTGTCCAGATCTTGGTTTCTAATAGTTTCCTCTATTAAAAGGAATCTGAAATCTGGGTTCCAGAATTTGATGGCTGATTCCAGGGGTAGGGCAGGGCAAGTACTAGTGAGTTAATGGAAGCTCTGCCTTCTAGAATCAGACAACTTCTCCCCTCCCTTAGCACTTGGATGATTAGAATAGACTTCCGATTTGTTTCCCTGCTTCCAATCTTGACCCATGCACTCTATTCTTGACATGGTACAGAGTATCATATGAAAATGTAAGTCCAATGCTGTCAATTCTAAATTCCCCCAGTGTCTTTCTATCTCTGTCAGAGTAAAAGCCAAAGCCTTTGAGAACTTCTAAATCCATACAGAATCAGATCCCCTATTGTCCCTCCCTTTTACTTCCAGCCACAGTGACCACCCTGTTGCTCCTCAAACACACCAAGAGCACTTTTAACTCAGGATCTTTGCACATGTTTTTCCCATTAACTCAGAACGCTCTTTCTCCAGATATTGACATGGGTCTTTCCTTCCTCTGCATCATTTCTTTACTCAACTGTCATTATCTTGATGAGGGCTTTTTGGTCCCTCAAAATCACTAACCCCTAACTCACCCTTTCTTTTTACCCTTCTCCATTTTTTTCTTGGGTATCACCATCTATTTTACTTATCTTTATTTTCTGTCTATCCCACTAGAGTGCACACTCTACATATCCGATTTGTTCATTGCTGTGTTCCTAGAGCTTAGAATCATGCTAGGCACATTAGAGACACTCAAATACTTCTTTATTTAATCAAGTAAGCAACAGAGTAACTAAACCTATACAAAAAGTCAAAAGAACAAATGGTATATACAGTATATAAATATAGTATATTATATAATATGCATTATATAATACCACATGTATAAATATATTGAAACAAAATGTGTTCAAAATTTGCATAAAGGAGATATTACATGGATGGAATGATAATGGAAAGCTAAAAATTGAACTGGAGCTTGACTAACAGGAACTGGAAAACAAAGAGTATTTATGGAAGCACTCGATTGAGGAGTCACTGTTGGTTTCCCAGAAAAATATAAAATCATTTTGAAAATGTGCTTATTCAAAAATGCATTTTAAAATCAATTGAAAATTATCCTATCACTACCCCTCTCACACCTGAATCTTCCAAACCACCATTACTATATCTTAGGAAAAAGCAGAGAAAACAGACAAGAGATTGTCGGGCCAAAGATGTTGAGCAATCACTGTGCTATTGTAAGTATCCAACCTAGAAACTTAACTCAAAGATTTCTAATCCCATCAGTATCTCTACTTTATTTATGAATTGTGTCAAAACCAAAAGGCATTTTCTGATATTATGTCACATTTTTTTCCCTCTTCATAAGTTTGATCAATTCACTCTTTTTTAAAATCCAGAACTTGGGTAAAAAAAATCAGGAAAGCATGTTTCTCCATTGCACTTCTGTAGAATTTTAAATAACTAATCTGGGAGATCCTTGGTAAAACACCCTTTGAAGGATCTGAGAAGACTGTATCACTCACTATGTGATTAATGTCTTCTTCCTCTTTCCTTTTTCATTCAAAAATGAATTTAACAAAGTGTGACTATTGTATACTATTCATAAGAAATCTACACCAACCTGTGTATGTTCACTAAATAAATTACATATTGCAGATAAGATTTGAAAAGTTCTGTGAAAAATTCCCTTTGTTCAAAAAGTGCCTTGTTTTCTATTTAATAAATAGAAAGAACTCCTGGTTAAATCTCACTCTGATGCTGCTTTGATGTAATGAGTTATCATTATGGTCTACTATTTATGAAGAAGAGAGAAGAGAGAAAATCAGAGCATCTTTGTGCCCATCCAGAAGTCATCCAGTCATGCACACAGAGCTTGTCTGAAATTGTGAACAAACACCTCTGTACCACCTCTCTACCTCCAAGTGAACTCTGTCAGTGAGGAATCTTGACCTGCTCAGACACATAAAGAAAATCTCCCCTCTGGCAGGGTGCTGAAAATCAGTGGTTGATATCTGAAGTTGCTTAACATTGTCTTAGATAAAGAATGAGCATACCGTACACTAACCTTTTACTTGGTTTCTTTCTTTTAGTATCCTAAAACACCCAGTTTTATTTATTTTTTTAATGAAGAATCACAGTGAGACCTTCTCCAGAGAATGAAATCACCCTAATTTGTGCAGTTCTAAAATAATGCAAAATTGCATCATCATTATTAACCATATTACTTTGCATTGTAATTATTTGGCTGCTTAACCTCTTTTTTCACCAGCCTGTAACCAACTCAAAAGAATTTTAT
Source organism: Ailurus styani (assembly GCA_002007465.1). Classification (NCBI taxonomy): domain Eukaryota; kingdom Metazoa; phylum Chordata; class Mammalia; order Carnivora; family Ailuridae; genus Ailurus; species Ailurus styani. Next base: position 140,209 of record LNAC01000833.1, on the reverse strand, counting down.
CCTAATGGATATCCATGCTATGTTGATATATTTAGTACATGGATAACACAATATAAACTTCCTTAAAGAGTACAAAAAAGTGAAGTTCATTAAATCCATGAATGACATAAAGCTAGGGTAATGGACAGTTCATGCATTGAGTTACAAGATCAGTAATCCAAATTAGCTCTGAAATCAAGCTAAAACTCTAGTAAATGATCGTCAAATTGTCTATGCAGGTGTTTTAATAATGTACCCAAATACAGGTCGAAAGAAAATTGACCAAACTGTAATTCATCAAGAAAACTCTCATGAACTCTAGCTCACAATAAACCCAAATTAAGCCAATGTGAAATGACTTCTTGGGGAGCTAATATAGGACTAGGGTGGTGCTCCAGACACCACCCCAAGCTCACCTCCAGCACCTGCACATCAGGCCACAAGGAAAGCGAAGCTCTTCCCATGTTTTAACAGAAAAAGAACATTTTTAGCTCTAAGAAGGAAAAGACTGGCTATTGAAAAGATCTAGCTATGGCATAGAAGCAAAGGGCAAAGAATATACAGAGGAACCGCAGAAAGTCCCAGAGGGAAGCAAAAACTGAGAGGAAGATGCAGCTGCAACGATTTAAAAATAGAAACAAGAACTCTCTGCTCAGAAAATAACTGCCTCCTGATGGAGCTAGAATCTCTCTGTAAAGCAACATTCTGAAATCTTCCAAGGCTCTCATCATTAGAATGGCCTTGTGAAGACTAAAAGAATTACAGATTAATTACACGACTATATTTTAGAAAGCTGGACAAACAAACGATGACATGGAACCCGTAAAATAAGCCTCTGTCAAATCTCTGGAGGGGGTTGAGTTGTACTTGAATTAAGCCATTAAAAGAAATACCTTCCTGCAAAGGAAACTTGCCATGGAAGAGAATCTCCTGGGATCTGATAAGCAGATAAAAGATGAAACTAAGGATTTGCAGCAGAAATCAGCAGAACGGTGGAAGCAGGAGAAGCCTAGAACTCCCATGCCCAGCTCAGCTAAGAGGTTGGACGTAGCCATCCAAGTCCAAAGCAATGGCTTCATAGAGCTCATTGAGGAGGAGTTGGCACTGGTCTAAAAATATGGAGGACATCAAGGTGACTGGTACATCATTCAACACGTCCTCCACCCACTAAAGCCTGTAGCTTCAATGTCTGAACTCAACCATCAAAGTGAATTTACTGTAAATAGGGCATCCTGACAGACCTATTTATGTAAGTCTCCAAACTGGGCAAATATTCTAGCGTTAAAATGGGAAAGCAGGGACTGAAATGACAGTGACCAATAACTTGGCAGTTTCCATGTGTTTTTAAACCATGGAAAATGCCTGGAATTTGGGATGCTGTCTTTAAAAATTTCCTCATCATCTTTGCCATCACCACGGAATGTAGTCAAGGTGTTACTTTTAGAAAACCAGACAGCTCGTGATTGGTCTGCCCATTCAATTAGTTCATGGCATATCTTTATATCATGTAGCTCTCAACAGTTGGAGTTGCAGACAAAACTTCTAATGCCTTAATGACATTTTAAGGATTGACATTTTAAACTATTTACAGAATCTGAGTGTCAATCAAGCAGATTTTTTTTTAAATAAAATATACCTCAATGCCTAGCTAGAGGTTGATTACTGTGCCTCATATTGGACTTTTAAGGTGTGCTAGTCTCCAACTTCGGTTTGAAGTTGAAGGTAAATTTCATTTTGACCAAGTCCAGTGAAAGATATTTTATTCTGTAGATGCTTCCTGGACATTAGACTGACCCTCCTGTGTGTTGTTGACTTCATTTTCTGGCCTAAGAGTATCCTCTATCAGGGCAGACTGGCCTTAGTAACGTGGTCCCTGTTAATAGGGCTTAATTCAAAACCTTATCAAATTGATAGAGACATCCCTTATAGAAGATTCACATAAGAAGATTGTTGCTGGAAGCCTATTTTTCAAGAGGTAAAATAATACTGGATATCAAATAATCTATAGTTGATAAACTGATCATTGCTTGTTTTAAATGGATGTTTTAGACTGGAGAAAAGAACACACTAATTTCAGGGCATTATTCCCAGCTTAATAAGTTTCCTTTCATTACTAAGTTATTTTTTAGGATAAAAAAGTAAATGTATATTTGAGTTGGATATGTACCATTGATTTTCAATACAAGAAATAAGGCAAAGTGCCTGCCTTCTTAACCCAAGAAATTTTCTTAATCTGAATGAAAAAGACAGGCCTTTATATTTTTAACAACAACAAAAAAGCAAGAGAAAGCAATGTTCAAATTGATCTCCAGCTGGGTGATAACCCTGTGATGATGTTTAATAGTCCAATACATATTTATATTTCGATGTTGTCTCATCTCACATGACAGTAAAGAGCTATTTTGACTTGTTTGTTTTTGTTTAACTAAGTCACTAGTATAAAAAATCTGTCACATTTTAAAAAAATTTTCCATTCAAGTAGGCTTTTTAGTAACATATTTTGGAGAAGTGTATATACTGCAAAAGGTATTTTAGCATTTGATCATTTAATTGAGTTCTCTGAGTTTCCATTATAGATAGTAACCATCCGTATTTCCCTTCTCTCAAATCTATCTCATTCCACAGAGTTGCTATGAGGAATAAAGTTTGGTTTGAATGGTAGGAAAAAAATAAACTCATGCAAGTTTAGGGGCTACACTTAATAGAGCAGATTATCTATTTGTTATTGTTGTTCTACCTGTACATGACAAAGATGGGAAGATTCTAAAGAAAAATCCCAAACTCCATAGCATGGCTTCCAAACAGGGCCAGGATGAGGGTGAGGCCAGAGAAGCACCAGGGTAAAAAATTTAAGGAGATGTGAAGAGACCTTTTGGGATCTGATCTTTTCCAGTCCCATCTTTCAGTGTTCACACCTTGCATCTTGTACCCCAAGTCTACTGAAATACTGATGGGTTTTTAAAGGTACCAGGCTCACGATAGTATCTCAGAAACATGCTTCCTTCTTTGTCCATCTAAAATTGCTCTCCCTACCGCTATCCAATATGGGGAGGATTTCTGGAAAACCCTTCATCCACACAAAATTGAATTAAGTCCTTATTACCCTTAGTATAATATTTATCACGCTGTATGCATAGTTTTATTTTTCAAATCTAATTTTATTGAAGTGTAATTTGCATTAAGTAAGAGCCACCTGTACTATGTTAAACATAGTACATCTCTCCATTGATGGAGACATTTCATGTCTCTCAACAATTTTATGCCACTTTTAGTGTACAATTCCTATATATATTTAATTAGCTTCATTCCTAGGTATTATATATATATATTTAAGATTTTATTTATTTATTTGACACAGAGAGAGAGATTACAAGTAGGCAGAGAGGCAGGCAGAGAGACAAGGAGAGGAGGAAGCAGGCTCCCTGCTGAGCAGAGAGCCTGATGCGGGCCTCGATCCCAGGATGCTGAGATCATGACCTGAGCCGAAAGCAGAGGCTTTAACCCACTGAGCCACCCAGGCACCCTATATGTTTTTTTTTTATCAATTTGCCATTGACACATTTACATAGCAGTTTAATTTTTAATTATTCCTTGCTAGTATAGAGAAATAGTTGATTTTTCTATATTGATTTTGTATTTTACGGTTTTGCTAAATTCACTTTTAGTTATATAGCATTTTTGTAGATGCTTAGAATCTTCTACATACATAATCATGTCATATGCAAATACAGACACATTGACCTTTCCAATTTATATACCTTATATTTCTTTTATTTACCTTCTTACCCTGACTGGGACCGCCAGTAAAATACTGAAAAGCAATGTTGAGAGTGGAGATCTTAATCTTTTTTCCCCAAACTTAGAGTCATTAAATATGATGTTAGATGAAAGATTTGTAGGTGCTCTTTTTCTGTGTCAGGAAGTTCCTACCCATTTTTGCTATGAAAGCTTTTATCATGATTTGATACTGTTTTGTCAAGTCCTTTTTCTGCACCTTTTGATACCATCATTTTCCCTATATTTTATTAATGTGGTAAATTATTGATTGATTTTCAAATTAGAAATCAATTCTGCACTCCAGAGATAAATTTCATTTGGTCATGATGTAATATACTTATTATATATTACTGGATTTAATTTTTCTGGACGGATATTATATCTTTCTTAAGGGTTTGTCTAGAATTCACAAGTGTGGTTATCTAGGACTGGGCTTTTCTTCATGGGAAAGGGTTAAAATAAAATTCAATTTATTCCTTAGTTACATAGCTGTGCAAATTTTATTCTTTTGGGGGCAATTTTTTATAATATGTGCCTTGCAAGGATTTTATCTGTTATTTCTACTTTAGTGCCAAATTTATCGACATATTATTCATATCATAATATTCCTTCATTATCCTTCTAATGTCTGTAGAATCTGTAAAGATATCTCTTTTTCACTATTGACATTGGTAATTTATATCATTTTCTTTTTTCCCATTCACTTCAGCTTTATTGTTTTCAATTTTATTGATGTTGTCAAAGAAAATCTGTTTAATTGGTTTTCCCTACTTCTTTTCCATTTTTTTCTTTCATTGTTTTCTGTTCTTATTATTGCCTCCTACTTAATACCTTCTACTTTTTAAAATTGCTTTTACTTTATTTATTTATTTGTTTGTTTATTTATTTCTGTTACTTATATTATTATCACTTACTTTAGGTTAATTTTTTTCTTTTGTTACCATTTATGAAAAAACCTTAGAGAATGTATTTTAGACATATTTTATTATTTTCTTAAAGTGAAAATTTAGAGTTGTTAATTTTCCTCTATATCATGCTTTAGTTGCATACCCAAATTTTGATATATTGTGTTTCCAAAGTCATTCAGTAGAAAAAAAATTTTTATATCTTCATGTAATTCTGACTTGACTCTTGGGTGTTTTGACCTATTAGGTCAAGTTGATTAGTATTTATTGATTTGTGTATTTACTCTATCAGTTACCCAAAGAGGATTGTGGAGATTTACAAATATAATTGTTGATTTATCTTTCAGTTTTGTCAATTTTTGTTTCATATATATTAGACTATTTGGTATCTCACACATCACTAAAATCGTTCATTTACTTTTCAGCTTTTTTTCTCTGTGTATTTCACTTTGAATAGTTTCTACTAATATATCTTCAAGGTCATTGAACTTTTCTTCTGCAGCTTCCAATATGTTGTTAACATGACCCATTAAAATTTTCTTTTCATATATTGCATCTTCAACTCTAAAATAAGCAGTTCTTTTGTACTATTTTTTCATTTGTAGCTTCATTACATTTATGTTTCTCTTTAAATCCTTCAGCACATTTATAATCACTATTTTAAAGTTATTGATAATCTTATAATCTTTCTCATTTCTGGGTCTTTTTCTATTAACTAATTTTTCTCCTTGTGATGGGTCACATTTTCCTGCTTTTCATAATGTTTAATCGAATGTTAGTTGTTTTAATGATTTTCTGTAAAGAATGTTGCACTTTGTTCTACTAGGCAATCAAGTAACTTATGAGTTGGGTTAATTCTTTAGGGACCTGTTCATAAGCTTTGATAGGATAAGTCTAAAGTGGATTTTTCTCTAAGCCATTCGATATCAATACTAAGTGTTCTGTGTGTTCAGTGACATCCCTCCACTTTGCCTGATTGAGACTCCAATGTGTCACAGCATTTTGTGAGCTGTGGTTATAACTCAGTGGGAGTTTTCCTTTTTTTCTATCTCATGGAGTTTAACCCTAAACATGTGCAGTTTGTAGTCAGTCAAAAACTCAAATAAATCTCCACATATATACCTAGGGCTCTTTTTCTATGTAGATCCCAGATTTTAGCCATGTTAGTCTCCTCAAACTCTGATCTCTGTCATGTCTGGGTTCTCCTTCCTCTACCATGGTCCTCTGGATGCTTTAGAAGACAAATTACTCCTTGTCTCTCTTTCAACTTCTAGCAGTTTACCACATTCCCTAACTTATTCTGTAACCACATTCCTCAGCACATTCCTTAGCTCATGGCCACATTGCTCCTATCTCTGCTTCTATTCTCACATCACTGATCCTCCTACCTTACTCTTATAAGGACACAACGTTTGCATTGGGCCTACCCAGATAATTCAGAATAATCTCCCATCTCAAGAATCTCAGTCACATGTGTCAAGTCTCTTTTGCATATAAAGTAGTATATTCACAGCTTCAACGGTTAAGACGTCTATATCTTTAGGAGGCTATTATTCTGCCTATCACATTTGGTGATTTGTTTAACAATTACAAATAATATATTTACATGAAGACTTTGGATTTATTTGGGGGGCAGATTTTAGATTTTTAAATTAAGCAAGAAGGAGGGGAACTTATCAATTGTCCATGGAAGTGGGCTAACAGATGGAGAAGACAATGTAATCATGACGGTTCTCCAGACAAATAGAACCAATAGGATGTGAAAAGACAGAGAGACAGAGATACTTGATATTTATTTTAAGAAGTTAGTTCATGTGATTGTGGGGGCTGGCAAGTCTGAAAAATCTGTAGGACAGGGCAACAGGCTGGAAATTCCGGCAAGAGTCAATGTTGCAGTCTTGAGCCAAAGGCAGTCTGGAGACAGAATTCCTTTCTCCTCAGGGGATCTCAGTCTTTTTTGTTAAGACCTCTTACTGATTGGATGAGACCCACCAATTTACTCCAAGTCTACTGATTTAAGTGTTCATATCTAAAAAATACTTTCACAGTAACATCTAGATTGGTGTTTAACCAAAGAGCTAGACATCATACACTAGCCATGTTGACAGATAAAATTAACAATCACAGACAACCTAGTGTCTGTCCTTCCACCCAGTCACCTGGGTGTGCAGAGGATATGCTACAGGCAGAATAGGGCATGGCTCTGACATAGAGGCTTTAAAGTGAATATGAAATAATTTTAACAGCTCAGCATTTGGAGGCTGGGAGAACATTGAAACTTAATCTTGGTATGGATTTGCAAATTCTTATGTTAAGAAGAGCCTTCTCAAATAGCTTACCTGGCAGAAAATATTAATGAGAAGGAGCCTATGTATGAGATAAGCCTGTGCTGAGAGTTGGTTCCTGAACACATGAGAAACACTCCCCAAGAAATTCAGTATTCTAAGGGAGATTTGCAAGTTGCTGGACGTCCTTTGCAAATTAGGAGAAATTATGTCAAAGTTCATATTACAAATCTTACAATGATCCAATCTGTATCATAAAGGGGGAAACACCCAAGAAAATCCAAGTTACAGTTATCTGTCCTTCCATTAAGCAGAAAGCTACTTGAATGGGGAGTGTTCTTACTCACCACATATCAATAAAGGTTTGTTGAAGAGTCAATCAGCAAATAAGTAAGAAGAGAACTGGGTAAAAGAGAAGTGAATGAAAGTAACAAAACTTCTTCTAAATAGTGAGAAATTTGTAGGTAATTTTTATTACCTGCAGCATCCAGGTCTACTCTCCTATTTCCCCACTTCCCACTCATTCAGTCATACAAATTGCCAGCAAACACATGGAAGCTGAACTGACACCACACCCAAAGCAACATAGTGTTAAGAGTTCTTGGACTTAATATAAAGGAATTAATACCCACTGTCAAATTCTAACGCATCAATATGTCTGGTTGCAAAGGACAGTGGACAGATTCTGGTTATTCTCTCCCACTGTGCACAGAAACTACTCGCCCATTGTAAAGATCCGTGACTTCACATGCATGTCATTTTGATGGCTTCTTTTCAAATAATAACAGATGTTTCATTTTCAACCACAATAAAATAATTAGTTATATATACTACATATATATAATACATACGCTACCTTATGGGTGTGTATTCACCATTTAAAAAAATAAGTGTTTTCATTTTTATAAGGTTGCCACCCAAACCAGCTTGGAGTAGATAAGGTAATGAGCATTTTAAGGGAGAAACTGCACAGAAGGAAGTAAAGTGATCTTATTTCTGTGTTCTTGGGGAAAATATAAATAAAATATAAATATATATATATGGTTATATATTATATATATTATATATTATATATATATTATATATTATATATAGTTATATATTATATATATATAAACTATTATAAAGGAGAGATTTTCAAGAACTGAGAGAAAGAAATATAAAGTGGTAAAAGCTGCAGAGAGATAAGGCAGGATGATAAAGAAAAAAGGCCAGCACGTAAAGTAGTGTCCTTGAGAAGATGGCAGGAGAATGCTATAAGATAGGCGGCAAGTCAGAGGAGGGAAAAAGTAAAGGAAGTTTGGAAAATCAACCTGAAGATGCCACTGAGGCAGGAAATTGATAGAGAAGGTTGAAAACTCATATTGGTAACTTTTGTTTTCCTGGTAGAGTACAAATAGAGATTGTTTATGAATTAATGGCAAGGTGGTAGGAAGGCAGCTTGAAAAGAATTATGAAAATTTGAAATAATTCTTATGGTACCTAGATTTTAGAGTTCTTAATAGTGCTTAAAATCACTGATTTTTTTTCTCATAGCACCTAGAGTAGGCACCTACTGACTGTATGCACCAAGAAAATACATGGACCTACAGTTGATGTTTTGCCATGCCAATGAATCACACAAGGAAATGGGGTTGAAATGATAGCTCATGCATGTGCTGCCAACCTTTCTAGAAAGAGGAAGAATGCATTTGCTGTGGCTTCTAGTGAGACAAAGTCTGAGAAGAAGTCTTTGTGTTTTGAGTACTGAAAGTCAGGGAGGACCTCACCCATGATGAAGGTAAAGAGGGAGATAGGAGAAAAACCGGTCAATACCATAGAGAACTTTTGTCATAATCATGAAGATAAGCAGCAAGTGGCCTGTTCAGGTTTGCATATTTGAAAAGGTCATTCTGGCCATAGTGTGAAGGGGGTAGAGCCTATTGGTCAAAATGAATGGAGTGTAGACCAATTGAGAGGCTATGGTAATTATTCTAGCTGAAGGTGACTGTGACTTAGAAAAGGTGGTGATGGAGAGAAGAGTGGATACTTGGGAGATATTTAGAAGCAAAACCAACAGTCTTGTTGCTAAATTGAACATCCCACATGTAATAATACTCATTTGTTGGGGTAGGCAGGTTGATGATCATTGCCATCTGCAAATATGGAGTACATACTCCCATTTACATGTTATCAGAGTACAACCAACAAACCACAGTGTGAATTTTTGCCAATGTTAAGAAGAAATAGAATACTTGCAATGAGGAAAACTCCTCCTGATTTTTGAAATTGGTATCGGAGTGTTATTTGAATTTGACAGCAAAGCTTGCTCTGCTTTGTCATTGAGTCGGCAAGCTAGTGAGCAATGTCACCATTTATTGTAGAAGGAATAAGCACCCAACCAAATCAGAGAGCTGAGAAACTGCTCTCAGTAATATTCTCATCAGAACTCATTCTGGCATCAAACTAAGTTCCCCAACAAATTACCAAGTTTTATACATAAATTTTTTTCTCCATATTCTTCTCAGCCAAAGATTTACCCTAACTTACTTTACATTTCTTTCCTGTTTTTCTTCTCTCCCATAAAATAAATGCCAGTACTTTCACCTCAAAGTGCCTTCTCCATTTTATTGTCTTATAACAAATTTTCCTCAGTCTCCAGTAGCATATTTTGTACTGAGAATGAAGTTGGGAAAAAACACCATTAGATTTTAAGCTCTTTGGGAGGATTTGTCTTCTTTCCTCCAAAATATCCCTAAAAACTATGAGAGTGCCTAGGACACAATCAGTGTTTAATAAATAGTTGTTGAATATGTAATAAATACACAAATGAGTAAATGAGTGAATGAATGAAGTTAGCTTAAATGATTCTCAGATCAGTCGTCTCCAGCTCTCCAGAATGGGTCATGCTCTTGAAAGAAACCAGAGTACATCACCCCAAAACATGCCACTTGGGCATATTGATTATTTTGAATCAAAGACACGTAAGAAACAGCAGATGCGAGAAGAATGTTCTAACCCTGCTTTTTCTTTCTAAAAGCAGAAGATAAACTCCCTGGTGAAAGGTCCTCTCCCCATATAGAAGGAAGACATTCTTACCACAGGAAATTTGGGATTGAGTAATCTGTACAAACAAACCTTGTTAAACTCACCCTTATCTCCCTAGTTACTTCTTCACCATTTACCACACCTGGCCCCAACCCCTTTGTCTTGTCAATTCTTCACAAATGTATCATCCCTTTGTCTAAAAGGTATAAAAGCTTCCTGCCCCAGTCATTTCTCTGGGTCTTCATTCTCTTATGAAAGTTCCCAAGTATATGTAATAATTTAAAAAAATTTTCATGCTTTTCTCCTGTTAATCTGTTATTTTTGCCCAGCCAGAGGCCCAAAGAGGGTAGAGTAGGATTTTCCTCCCACACAGTCCCTATCGATCATTCTTTTTAAGCCCCCCTTCTTCTTCATGGCATGATTCACAGTTGTAATTAAGCAATTAAGTAGGTAATTGGTTATTTAACTCCATGACTACAGAGATCACGCTGTCTTGTTCACGGCTGTCTCCCTGGTGCTTAATACTGAGCCTGGCACACATAAGTAGGGCAATGAATATCATTTACCAAGTGAAAAAATGGTAAAAGAAAATTATCAGGAGATATGAAAACCCTTAGGTGAGGGAAAGCATTTGCAGCTTCAGACTCACCCGGATTCTGCAGTCACGGGAATGGAGGCCCAGAAAAGTTAAGTGACTTGCTCACTGTTTCATAGCTAATAAGTAGTCAGGGCTGTATTTCAATCCCAGTTCTCTCCAAGTCCTTTGCTTGTGCTTTGAAATGGAAACACTGTGCCACGCTGCACCATTTATGCAATGATATATTCATTTAAAGCACCAGAGATCACATTTTAGTAAGAAAAAGAGTTTGTAGTATGAGATGAATCAATCAGCCATATGGAAGGAAGAAAAAAAGAACAGGCTGAAAGCTTCCTTTCACTTTGTACAATATGAATTGTCACAGGAATCAAATTTGGCACATACTGTAAAGCAGAGAAAAAAATGATCCCGCATCAGATGTAAAATGTGACTTGCATTTTGCCTGTGTTTTTGAAATATTGAAGAGGATACCAAAAGACCTGTGGAGTTGAGGGCATGATGTTTTGATGATAAGCTTTTTATGTACTTATCCCCAGGCAGCGAGATGAGGACCTGAAAAATTAAAGCTGACCTCAGACATAATGAATACATTAAAAGCTGGAGCGGCTGGTCAGGGTCAGGCAGCCTTCTTGAAGCAGAGTGGATGTGTCTCAGGACTTGGAGTCTCCAGACAGAGGGAGGGCAAGGAAATGGCCTATCGGGCCATAAAACATTTACATCCATTCTTCTGTCACTTCTCTTTGAGGTTGTTTCCCTTGCCTTCAGCAACATCCAGGTTCGCAACCAGATTCTTCTGCCTGCTAACTGGAACGGGGGTCAAACAGTAGCCATCAAGTCTCTACCTGCAACCAACATCTAATTCTAACAATATCAAGTAGATAATGGAGTCCATGGACCACTGCTGATGAACTCTCTCTCTCTCTCACCAGATGGTCGCTTTACTTCTGGCTCTGCAGCAGTCTTTGCCCCTCTCGAATCTCAAGTCCCAACTTTCTAATAGGTCC